>MU227782.1:854877-877807 GCA_018584345.1 Thuja plicata | reverse complement strand
ATTCAAATGTTTAATCTTCATTTTATTCTCATGTCATTGCATTTGCATAACTAACAGCATTCTTGCATTACCAATCTCGGGGAGTCATAGGATGTGTGAGTTCTCGAAGTTGGCTAGGCTTAACATCCATAATCTGCCTGAGTTAGTCCTGCCTAGGATTAACTTGGTTTTTCCTCTTCCGTTCTCAGGTTAAGAACACACCCAGTTAGTTTAGGAAATAAACAAATTCATTGCATATCATTCATAAGGGAGCTGTACCTTTCAATTCAGAGGAAATCTATCAATCTAGTGATAGATTATCCAACTGTTGGTATCGAATTGTTTCTCACAGATTTGGGCATTTGAGAGTTAAATCAAAAAGAACAATCTGTTTACCAACAATACCATTAATTAGTCTGTAGAAGTATCCCAAGCTGCCATACATAATATAATATATTGGTGTTGTTACGTCACTTTTTTTTGGTTTGGCAGAATTCAGCACAACTACCTCCATTTTTTCTTTGCAGTTTGGTTTGCGAAAATGGAATTGTGATGCAATGGTCCACCCTTATGCAAAAAAGGCAACAGATGTTTCAAATGAAAATTTATGTCACCAATATTGGCTGTTCTCTATGCTTGTGAATTAAAGTGCAAAAGCATCTACAGTGCATACATAGCATAATATTTCAGTATTGATCATTTATAATAGATCCACATCCATTTGCTCAACATTTGAAGTCATATATTTGAGTATTGATCATTTATAATAGATCCACATCCATTTGCTCAACATTTGAAGTCATATATTTGAGGGCAATCTGACAACGAAAGAACTGTGATCAAATCTGGCCATAAAGGCAATAAATAAAGCATTCCTTTCCGGGACAAAAAATCTAATGAGATTCCAAATCATTTGCCATGCCTTTGAGGTTTCTTGCAATTTTACAACATTTGTTTCCTAGTACCCAATACAAAGTTTCCGCTAAATAAAGTTTCTTGTGAGCATGGGCATAGCATAAAATGCAAAATTAAATTTATTCAATAAAAATCTAAGCGATCATACCACAAGTGTAAGGTTACGTTTGCCCTATATGCTTGGATTGACACAGAGACCAGGCCAATTGTCATTAAATTGAGCGACCAGATCTGCTACTGAAAATATTTTTTGGTAAAGAAAATAAAAAGCTTTTCAATAACTATGTAATTAACAAAGGTATTCGTAAGTACATATGATTTCTATTAATGAAGGGCGCTCTAGACTATAGAAGGAAGGCATTTTTTAGAAACTAAACTAGCATAGCTCTAGACTATTAAAGAACGCACTTTTTAGAGACTAAAAGCAATCAATCAATATGGGTACAGGTACTACCAGAGATGTCCTGACCCTTAACGGTCCCACTTTCAGTTGTACAATATAATTACATTGTGAGATCACTTTCATATGAGTGAGAGTGGTATCTTAAATCTTCTATGCAATAATGAGCTCTGTATTTGTCATAATGCATGCTACTTTTGTACTATGATACAAAACATAGAATTAATAATCCAAATTAGCACAAGTAAATTGTTCTCTATCATTTAAAGAAAATCTGAAAAAAAAATTGAGGATACCAAGATGTTGAAATAGAATTGTTTACTTCAATTGCAGTGCCATTTCAACAACATTGTAAAGATGGTTTCCTTGCATTTGAAATATCAGAAACTAGCAGCTTACGCATCCAAGAAATCTCTCATAACCCATAAATTACATGCTTAAAAAACTGGAAAATAATATTCTGGCCTTAAAAAAGCATCTTACTAATACAAATTCAAATAAATTATAGCCAGACGTGTTTGATTATGACAAAAAAACTGTATAAAATTACATTCTCATAAAAGTGGAAAATAATATTTTGGCCTTACAAAAGTAACTCGTGAATACAAATTCAAATAAATTATAGCCAGCCTGGTTTGAATGTGAAAAACAAATTGTACCCCGTGTGCCAATTGTAAAATGTATGAAAACGTAAATAGGGATCATTGATTGTCATTTTATGGATGCTCAATAAGTCATGCTTGATTTCAGACAATTTAGTTTAGGGGAAAATAGAATTCCTCCAACTGACATTGTATCCGTGGATATAAATACAATTGTTGCTGCCCAAATGATATTTTGCTTGGTAGGGAGTTAATATCACCTACAAATCTAGCTCTAATGATAGCACCAGCAGATGCAAACCAAGAAGCTACAATCCAGCTTAGGATCATGATTTTTGAGCCTTATACCTTGATCCCATTATTTTGCATATAGGTGCATTCCCATCTTGTTGAATTAGCTTTAAAAATGGATGGACTTTAAGATCACGCATTAGTATCTTTTGGCCAATATCCAGCTCACTCAAGTCCACATCAATGTATGGTGGAATAAGATCAGGGGGACAAAGGTACTTCACAGTTCTCTTTATTGTGTTAAGATACCCACCTGCCATTCAGAAAAAATAATAATAAAAGTGCTGCTATGATACTAAACCAACAAAACACATCAAACTAAAACTAAAGATCGTCAACTCTCAATTTTAATTGATATTTCATGCATCATAAAATTCATGAAGTTGATCTATTCATAATTTTTGTTGTCCTTAGCCAGGGTGCACTCCCCTTACAAGATATCAAATATTTTGTTATGGAGCGCACAGAAGAATCCACCCTAGTTTAATTGCACACCCTTTTTGGTGGGAATTAAAAGGAATATTATGCTGTTTTGGGGGACCAGACTCTTAACAATAAAATTGCAAACTACAAACACTGTTGGCAGAAAGTCAGAAGTGGAGTAGTTCAAAATACCTTAGACATGATAAAATGCTACAATAGAGAAACTATAAAAGATAGTCACAGTATACTATGCTATATAGGCAACATGTGAAACTACACAAACAATGCAAAAAAAGTTGATTCGTTAGGCCAAACCCTATTATCAAAATCCACGAAAAAATTTAAGCACCAGTCTTCATATTGAGAGCAGTGATGCATTTGTCACCTGTATGTACTAGACTTGTACATCTATATATTTTTCCTTATCCATAAAATAATCAATTTTTTGGGGGTTGGTTTTTGTTATTTATTTGGTTCTTGACCTGATTTGGAAGGGAAAAAGAAAGAAAGAAGAGGATTTAGGTTGCTGGTTTTTACTGATTTTCAGAAGTGGAAGTGATAATAATGGGTAACCAAATAAAGGAACAAAAATAAAAACTAACGGTTAACCTAATGTGTTTACTTAAGAGATAGTTTAACTTTCCTTCTATGGTACTTACTACAGAAATAAACAGATTACTAATGATGTTCAAACTTGAAACACTCTAACCTGATTTATAACAGCAAGTACAAAAGCTAGAAACTGAAACTTGAAATGAACTAGGCTACAGAATAAAAACTGAAAAATGGGTTCAAAACACCTGTCAGAACAGAGAATGGATGCTGGAAATGGACTCGGGAGGTCAGAAAGGAGGTCACAGACAATTTTCGGTGGATTCTAAGCACTTTTGGAATTTAAGCACTAGCGACTAAGAAAGATGGGTGTTGCAGCGTTGCTGCATGATAGGGGCAGTTTTGACTTAAGGTACATTTACATCTGTTAGGTTGACTCCAATGTATGTTGAGGCAATTGAATATTTATTGATACAATCATATATGAGGAAAAATGATAATTGAATTTTGGGATTTTGGCTTTGACCAAAAAATTTATTGTGAAGTTTCATGACCAATAGTCCTCCAGACGATGACTGTCACTATGGAAATATTTGCCCAACAGTCCTGAGGAATATAGCAACAAGAATGAATGAAATATACAAGTCAGCATAGATAATGAATCAACAGTTCTACAAATGACACTGTAATTGATACAATGTGCCAGCATAAGTGTATGGTAGTGAAAATGATATATGAACCAGCAGTTCAGGGAATGTCAACAAAATAAAGTTGAGCCCACAGTCTTGTGGATGACAATCTGACTCAGATATGAGCCCAAGAGTCTCACGAAGGGTTGTGGAAGGACGAGCTTGCAGTCCCATAAGGGAAGTTCACGAGAATCAAATGTAGATGTGTTCAGAATGACTTAAATGTATGATGAATTTAACTCAAATATTTACTTGTATTGATTCACTAAATGGATAATGAATTGAACTCAAATAGTTACTTGTAATGATTTCACTCAATCTTGTTGTATAGCCAAGTGATGGAGAAAAGCTAGATGTAGTCCCCAATCAGTAACGGATCACATGGACCCAGAATGACATTAGTACAGGCATTACAATGAATGACTCTTCTCAGACGCAATTTTTTGTTGTGGAACAAGTTAAATTGGCACTCTGGACTGAGGGTTTTGAAATTCAGCCACTGCACACTGTATGCTCTGAGAGATGCCCCCCAGTTAAGGTGCTTAAGGGGCCCTGTGACCTTTCTTTCTTATGCATTATGAATTTGAACATCAAGGAACAGTCACCACAATTAAAGGAACAACAAACTATAGAATTTGAGAATTGCCAAAAACAGTGAAACGTCAAACAATAAACCTTGCTGACATACGAGCCAGCCAGTGCCTTCACCATATATGGTTCATATGAGGATATACATTACTAAGATAATGTTACGCCCCTCTTTCATGAAACGTTCTCAATTTACTTTTCTTGCATAACGAAGATGTGATGATAATATATAAAGCTATGTGAATGCAACACTTGCATGAGTTACATTGCAAAGAATGGTTTTTTATTTAAATAAACATGTGATCTTATGTTTTGATAGGTATGTTCCTGAAATGGTTTAAGTTATGGTCTAACTACATCTATGGATCTTAGTGGATGAAGGAGATCTCACTACCCTCCACAAGGAGAGGGAGAGTATGATTGAGGAGAGGGATGCAAACATAAGAAGAGGCCAAAATTGCCATGGACACCAAAATTCATGCCCTTGTGAGGTAAGTTGACCTTGATAGGGTTTCCATCGACACCAAAATTCATGCCCTTCTAAGATATTGTTAGAATACCCAGAAACTCAAATTGTAGACCAAATCAACCTTCACAACACAACGTTGATATTTCATCAATAATGAACAATATGAAAAGTGATGATACATATTGTACAAGCACCCGAATATAAACAAGATGCAAAGGGAGGTACGGGTACAACCATCACCAACTACCTCAACCAGAAATCAAAAAATGCACTAACAAAGTACTGTTGTGTGGTTTTCACACCATCGCCCCATTGCAAATGGGGACCCCCTCTTTTTGCTTTCGGTAGGTTTAGGTGGTAAAGAGAGTCTGGCAACAATTCGAATTTTTGCAAGACCCTTCAAAGGTCAAGTCATCCAAAAGTTTGAAAATTGGCAAATTGTGGCCAAGTGTGAAAATTGAGCAAAAAATGGTAAAATTTGGCTGTGTGAAAATCAGAAATGAAAATTAAAATTCAGCCAAAAATATAAATTCTAAAAATTGCCTAAGTCTAAGTTGCCAAAAGGGGAAATAAATAATAAAGAAGAAATAAATAAATAATAAATTAAAATATTTTCCCTTTTAATGTTGATGCTTGGAGAAGTGGATTCCACCTTCTCAAGCGGCAGGTTGCCACATCAAGGAATGGATTCCACCTTTTCAAGTGGCATTGACGCTTCGAGAAGTGGATTCCACCTTCTCATGTGGCAAGTTTCCACATCAAGGGGTGGATTCCACCTTCTCATCTGGCAATTGACGCTTCGTGGAGTGGATTCCACATTCTCAAGTGGCAAGGTTACCACATCAGGGAGTGGAATCCACCTCCCCATATGGCAAGGAAACGAAATTAAATTTTATTGGACAAAGGGAAGCCACTCAACTCAAAGGATTTAATGAAGGAAGAGAGAAACAACGAAGAGGGGGGTAAGAAGTTTTTTTAACCAATCACAAGGCCCCTTTATCAAGTTCGAATGGCAATGGAGTCCCAAATTTACTTCAAATGGAGAATCATGGGCCCTACTTCCAATTTGCAGCCCCTATGTTGAGTGTGTGTGGCCTCAGCCAATAAGCAAGGCCTTAAAACAAAACTTGTGGGCCTAATTTGCAAACTCTAGGCCTAGGTCTGATCCAAATGAGAGGCCTATAATAGGCCTAAGCTGAAACGTGGCTCAAAGCTCTATGCTTGAGCCTAAAATCGATATGAGGCAGTCCCATTAGATGATGTGTGGGCCTGATCAGATATAGATCTGGCCCTAATTCGGTGAAGAAAGAGGCTAAATGTGGCCCCAATGGAATATATGGGCCTCATAAGGTGGCGTGTGGACCCAAAAGACATAAATCTGGCCCTAAATCAGATCTAAACATGTAGCGTGTAGATCTAATTGGATCAATTTGAGCCTCAATTCGATGCAACTCAGACCCAAGCATGTAACGTGTGGCCTTAACATTATGGGACAGACCTTAAACCAATCAATGCAGCCCCAAATCTTGGTGCATGGCAGGGGATTAGACCTTTGGATCCAAGCATGAAATGTGTGGGCCATGATCAGGCCTAAATTCAGTCAAGTGAGACCTAAACTAAATGTAGACCTGGCCCTAAATTCAAACGTGTAAGCCTGGGCCCTTAAAACAAAATGCATAGGCTCTGATTCCATGAGGTAAGGCCCAAATCTCAGCATGAATTTTGATGAAATAAGGCCCCATAATGAAGCGTGTGGACTTGAATTTGCAAATCGGGCCTAAATTAGAATTAATAGGGCCTAAATCAGTCCCATAAGGTAACGTGTGGGCCTGATCTGATATAGATCGGGCCCTAATTCGATTTAAATCAGACTCCTTAGCCTAGCGTGTGGGCTCAAAACTCGAGACATAGACCTTAAAACAAAACATGTGGCCCTGTGCATTATAAAACAGATCTTATTAAGCAAGGTGGCCCTAAATCTGGGCGTATGGCTCTAAGTTCAAATGAAGGGACCTAAATCTCCAAATGTGTGGCCCCAATTTAGTAAGATAGGTCCCTTATCTCCAAGTGTGGCCCCAAACATCCTAGCGTGTAGGCCTAAATCACTAAGTCTGGCCCCATTTTCCGACATACAGGCCTCAAATTCAATTAATATCAGCCCAAGAGGAATTTGATCCAAGCCTATGGGCCATATTTTGAAATTCAAAAGGCCCCGTGGATAAAATTTAATGAGAGATGTTTAAATTCAAATACAAAGACGTCAAATTCAATAAGGGAGCAACAAATTAAATGCAGATGGCATCTATTATCAGCAAGGCCTTTGATGATTGATGGTTCGAATTACATTTGTATAGCCTAACGAGGAAATTCGATCTGGGCAAGAAAGCTATATAGGCTTGGAGGTTTTTTCAAGTGTCTAAACTTGGAGAAAATCACTTCAAAAAATTTGTTTGCAGGTCTTTATGGAGCAACTTGACCCACAAGGAGGTTGAAAGAAGACAATTTTCATCAATTTTTGTGACAAATGCATGCAGGGATAGCTGATTGCAGAAATTATCAGATATAACCATACAGACTTCAGTCATCCTAAGCACATTTCAGACTTATAACAAGTCCAGATCCTTCGATTACATCAAATCGTATCTTTTGACAGTGCCTGCTTCCATGAATCTGATCGCTTCTAGGCACCACTACAACTTTTTGCTATGAAATCACATCTGAAACGGTAAAATCAACTTCCTTCGTAGAGAAAATACAAATTCTAGATCGGATCTGAAAGAGCGAACTTAGGAGGAATTTAAAATTGCAAGGTTTGGAAGAAGATATCAGAAAAGCCAGGTAATGTTAATCTAGATATCGAGGCATCGCTTTGGCGAGATAGTTTACAATCTGATATCAAGAACAGAGGTGAGACAGAACTCAGTTTGATCAGCAAGAGTGATTCTTCACATCAGTGAGATTAAGTATCAGTAGCGATAATGAATCGGGATCACAATCAGACCTTAAAAATGGAAAATCATTAATAAGATCAGAACGTGAAAAAAAATTGAAATAGAGTTTTCTTCATCCAAATGCAAGTAAAATTTCTTCATTTAAAGTGCAGCTTCAATGTTAAGATGAGATCATATGATTAAGAAAGAATGCTTTATTATAAGAATATATTAATTATGTTTAGTTTTACACTCACCACTTTATAAACTTAAAAATAGAGTTTTTGTTTTGTTTTACAAGGAAAAACTATGGCAACACCAAGGATGCTTGCATGAGGAGATCCAACATCAGCATGGAGATTGACAAGTTAGAAGATGTTTAAGGCCAAGCATTTCATAATTCCAACAACATCAACATAGAGGTATCATCCAGGCAGTTACAAGTCATTCATCGGGAAAGAAAGAAGTTCAAGGTTGGGAATCAAAGAATGGAAAAGCTAAGAATCAAAGGCTTAAAGGTGAAATCATGGTGTTAACGCGGCAACATGAAAGAAGAAGGCATCATCACAATGATCAATCTTGTATATCCGAATTTGTTGAAACCTCAACCATGTTTACCGTCACGGGTAAACAGGTTTAATGCACACTATGGAAGTAAAGAATATAACACAATGTTTCAAAAACAGTATTGCTCATTTCATTCATAATCATGTAAGTACATCATATGACAATATTCCCCAAAGTTCCCATCATATCCATTCCTCGTGCAAGAGAATGTACATATAGTATCCGAAGGGTCGCGACTCAACCGTCGTGTTCTAACTTCCTTCGCTAACAGACACAACTTACTACATAACTAATTGTTCCTGGCGACTTTACAATTATAACGGACAACATCATCCCCCCAAAAAAGAAAGTCGTCTCCTAACGACTAACACAAAATGGAGACAATGTCCAATACATAACATAAAGCAAACAAGCTAAGATGAAGTGGAAGGGGGCGTCCCTATAACTGACGGTTGGGATGCAAAAAGGTTCAATTTCCTTTGCAACTGGTACATCTGTTGAGTACGGATGTCCAGATTTGCCTGTACCTGAGAGTTTGCCTCGACTGCTTCCTTTAGCATTAGGGTAACATCCTGTAGTTCAACCTCCTTGTGACCGCATGCCTCCTTGGCTTCAGCTAACTGCGTCTCAATTACGTTCTTCTCCTTCGTGACCTCTGCCAGTTGTGTCTCAACTACACTCTTACCCTTTGTGACTGCCTCTAACTACGCCATAAGTGTTGCACGCTCCGCTGCCCAAGCAGTCTGCTGAGTGGCTAGTTGGGTAGCTATCTCTTCCCGAGATCTCTCCGCGGCTACCCGAGCCTCCTCTGCACGCCGTGCCTCAAACACAGTCTGCGCAAGCCGCCTGACTCTATCAACCACATTTGTAAGAGAGTCAAGATATGCTGCTAAATTGTCATCCATCATATCAATTGCTGGCTCTTCCACGTCTGTCTGTACCATGGCCTCTACCCTTACTGTAGGGCATCCTCCCTTCACTGCATCTAGCGCCACTACAGGTGTACTCTGCTCTCCACCACCTACACTATCCAACTCAGGTGATGCTACCTCTCCCTGTGTTGTACTAGCCAACACCCTCTCATCAGAGTGGAGGTCCTCCCTCATGGAGGACTAAATGGAAGATCCCTGTGCCATAGGTGCAAGGAACCGCTGCGCCAGGTAAGTGCTCGCACAACCCATCACTGGTGGACATTTCCGACTCAGTGGTGCGGAATGCTCCCCTGCAGGTAAACTCACACCCATATTGTCACCCACCAAATCAGCCAATAGTGTCGCATTAACAGTTACCATGACATCCGACCCAATCACCTCCAGTCGTACCTGCTCCTGGGACTCATTACCTTCCCTTGTTGGAATGTCCTCAACCTCTGTAGTCACATCACCTCATCCTTGTCCCTCCTTTGTCCAAATACCGCCAGTAGAAAACTGGAGGCTCGCCTACTGCAAGTTTGCCATGAGGTACCAGTTCCAACTGGTTTGGAGGTATCTGTCGTGATGTGGCCTCCAAGAATAGGCCAATGGCGTGGTGCGGCATATAGAATGTGGGGTGTTGCAGGGTTATAAACTCGAACATCCTGTCGGCAAGCACAGTGGCCCAGTCATACACCACTCCATTCATAATGTCGTTCATGTGGACGATCTATGGCAAGGCAATGTCTAAAGCCCTACTTGCTCCAGTAAGTTTGCTCTTTATTACGTCCAGTATACATCGCCATGGCTCGGCGACAAAATCCTTCCAGATGCCTCTGCCCTTTGTTGTCTGTATTATAGAATCTAACTATGCTCGAGTGAGGTCGCAGGAAATCCGTTTTATCCAGAACTCTTTCCACTCCACTGTCATCTTGTGCTTTTTCACGTCAACCTTGTGTTCGTTCTTCCTAGGAATGTCGAAGACTCGTGTGAAGTCGGTTGGCGTAAATGAAACTGTCACTACATGCTTCCTATACTCGAATGTACTCTTCCTCGTGTGCCCATCAAATTTGTTTACCATCACCCACAGCGTAGGCGCAAAATTTTTGATAGGGAAAAGGGGCATCTGAATCGCCCAATAGATTCAGGCATTTCGTAAAAACTTCCTCACTTCATCTGTCTCCAAGGTTTCTTGCCGCCATTTTCTGCATTCTAACCTGTTGAGCCATTTGAATGCCACGGTCTCGTGTGTAACTTGTTACTTCTATGTAGTCTTGACCTTAGGCGTTATCTTTTTCTTGCTTTTCGAGGTAGTCTCCATTTTTCCTACAACCTAGACTCCTGAGGGTAACCTTTGCCTTCTTTTCCTAGCACAAATTCTCCTCCAATTGAGCTTTCCACTTCAGCGTTCCCTGCCGATTCCATTTATAATGGTTTTTCTTTTCTTGTCCTTTTATGCAAAACCCTCAACCCGTCAATAATTGTCGTCACTATACGTTGGTGGTGGTACCTCCTTGTATTGTCGCCGCTTCATATCTCTTGTGCTTCGGCAGGTTCCTTTTGTTTTGAGACAAACTCCTTTTGTTTCAACGATGACTTGACACCGTTCGGCGACAATCACTGTTCAGTGACTTAACACCGTTCGGTGACTTGCTACCGTGCGGTGACAATCATCATTCAATGACAATCACCATTCGGGGACTTGCCACTGTTCAGTGACTTGCCACCGTTCAATGACCAACGGTCCCTTTGGTTTTGGTTTTTTTTTTTTGTTTTATTGTTTTATTGTTTTTTTTACAAAATAAGTCTAAGTATTTCTCCTTCCGTCGTTACCTGTTGGACGGCCATTTCGTTCGTGGTATATTTTCGACTTTGATCCATTGACTGCGTCTGAGATCTCTTGGTCGTCCAACGTCCATAATTTGATTGCCTCGTTATCGCCAACTTGTCTAACTCGGTACGAACCTAGCCACTTCACTTTAAACTTCCTGGCTTAATCTCGTTGCGCCCATTATACTTCAAAACCAATTGTCCTGGAGTGAAACGAATGCGCTTCAAATGGTTGTCATGCTATGTTGTCTCTGTTGGGCAACCTCCGTGGCCCATTGTGCCATCATGCGTCGTCCGTCCAATTTATCCAAGTTGTAGAGTCTCTCACGCAAACTCTCCATATTCCTGAGCCTATTTTCTATTGCAATTCTAAGGCTTGGAACCATAAACTCCGTCGGCACCACGGCTTCCTGTCCATACATTAATTGAAAGGGTGTTTGCCCAGTTGTCACCTTGTATGTTCTTTTGTGGGCCCACAACACGGAAGGCAATTTCTCTTCCTAGTCCTCATGCTTCACCCCGCAGGACTTGTAGCTAACTGACACCAGAATCATATTTGTTGCCTCCCCTTGGCCATCGGCCCGAGGGTAATATGGACTAGACAGGGAGTAGATTTTGAATTCCATTGTCAAGAGTCGGATGATATGATTAACAAAGTGTCCTCTGTCACTAGTCAACTGAATGGGAATGTCGTACCTTGTGATGATCTGCTCATATATAAATTTGGCGGTACTCAAGGCCGAGTTGTCGGGTAGGGCCCGTGCTTCCACCCACTTCGTCAGGTATTCGGTGCAACCACAATGTATCGGCACCGGTGAGCTCTGCTTGTTCTCAGGGGTCCAATAAAATCCAATCCCCATCGCTCAAAAAGTTCTTGTGCATGTGAGGGGTTTAAGGGCATGAAATCCCTTTTCAATGGTTTCCACGCTCGTTGGCAAGTATCGCAGCTTATGACCCATTCCCTGGCATCATTATACAATGTGGGCCACCATATCCCTTCCAGGAGTACTTTCCTCGTCGTCATGTCTAGTCCCATATGCCCTCTTGTTGGACCCTCAAGACACTTTCCACTTTTTCCTCCATAACGCACCTTCGCAACACTTGGTCTGGGCCCATCTTGTACAAAAGTCCATTGATTAATTGGCACGTTCTGTTTCTCAGTAGTAGCTTTTGTCGCTCACCTGGCAGCATTTCCCTCGGAAATTGTGAGGTCGATAGATATTCGCCAATGCTTTTGTACCATTTCGGAAGGATAGCAATATGAAACAGGTGTGCATCCAGAACATTATCGTTAACTCCTTTTGGCGCCTCTCCCGACTTGATTCGAGAGTTGATCCGCAATGACGTGGTTCTTCCCAGGCCGCACAATGATGGTGAAGGTGAATTCTTGAAGTAGCAACAACCATCTACTCACCCTCCCCTGTATGATTGGTTTGTTCACCAGGTACATCAGTGTCCAGTGGTCAACGTAGAATGTGAACGGTGTTGCCAACAGATAGTGTTGAAACTTCTGCACCGCATACACCATTCTGAGGGCCTCCCGCTCCGTCGTGCTATAGTTCTTCTCGGCTCTTGACAATAGTCTACTGGCGAAATAGATGGGATACTCTAGGCCATGATCACCGGTTTGTGCCAAAGTTGCACCGATTGCAAAGTTAGAAGCATCCACATGTACGTGGAATTCCTTATCCCAGTTGGGATATGCCAGGGTTGGTGCTCCGACTAGTCTCATCTTCAGTTCCCCAAATGCAACTTCTTGTTCCGTACCCCACACATACAGTTCCCCCTTCCGTGTCAGCCTGTCAAGGGGACAAGAGACTTGCAAGAAGTTCTTGATGAATAGTCTGTAATAGCCGATGTGTCCTAAGAATAACTTCACTCACATCAAGTCCCTGACAGCCTCCATTTCTACTATCACTTGAAACTTGTCAGAATCAGTTTTCATCTTGTCTTACATACGATGTGACCTAACAGCTTGCCCTGTGGAACCATAAATCTGCACTTCTTCAGGTTGAGTGCTAACCATGCCCGTCGGCACCTTTCCATGCATTCTCTGAACGCCGCCAAGTGTGTATCCTACCCACTAAAGATAGACAATCATCAAGGAAAGCTCGAAAGTTCCCCACTGACATTTTATCAAAAATGTGAAGAATTATTCTTTGAAATGTGGCTAGTGCGGTGCACAGACCGAAGGGAGTCCGGGTATATACGTACACCCTGTCCTCCACCACGAACATGATTTTCAACTTATCTTCTGCAATTGAAATCTGATTATATCCCGAAAACCTGTTCATGAACGAAACATTTCATGTCCGACAACTTCTTCGAGTATTGTGTCCGTAAATGGAATGGGGAAGGGATCCTTTATCGTGACGGCATTTAGGCATCTGAAGTCGACACAAATTCTGCTCTGGTTTGCCTCCTTTTTTAATGATATTATTATGGGTGATCACCAGTCACTCGTCTGCACCTTGAAGATAATTCCTGCCTCAAGCATGCGTTGAATTTCTTCATCTACCCTGGCGGCATAATTCTTGTTCATTTTGTACGATCTTTTTTGTACGGGTAGGGCATTTGGTACCAGGGGTATACAATGCACACACAACTATGGCGATACACCCTTAAGGTCTTTGCAGGTCCAGGCAAACACGTCCTTATATTCCATGAATATTTTAAATGCTGCAACTTTCAGGACGGGATTCCACTCGTCGCCAACAAATATGTTGTGCGAACTTTGCTCATCCCCGAGATTGGTAACTTGCAGGGACAGTTCTTCGTACTTGATTGGTCCTTCGGTGCCAAATTTGTGGGTTGGGCTATCTTTCACGCGGGCCTCGCCTTCTTTGTATTCCCCATACTCTGGTGGGAACACTTCCTTTTTGGACTCTTGTTTTATCTCTTCCACCCCCAACATATAACTGTGAAAAAATTTGTAGTCTTCCATCTGCCAATGGAAGAGTTTGTTCATTGAATCTGTGTCATCTTCCGAGCACTCCTCGAGTTCCAGTGCGCCCTTCTCATTTGGTTCCATTTGGTTTCTCCCCTGCTCCATTCCACCATGCTCTCCGTCGGACTCAAACTCTAAAGATGACGCGAGTTCTTCACTTACCATTTGCGTACGGAGGTCAATGACAAATTTTCTACCACCACTTTCCATGGAAATGATGTTCTTTTTCCAATTGTGAGTGGCTTTTGCTTCCACCAGCCACCCTCGGCCAAGAATAGTGTCATACCCTTTTTTCTTCAGTGGAATGACCACGAAGTCTAGCACGAAGGGTTGTGTGCCGACGGTGACCTACTGGGCCATGAGTGTCCCTAGGGGTTTTATTCCATGCTGGTCTGCACCCAACAGGTTGAAGGTCGGAGGCCATAGCGTTGGCATACCTAGTTTCTTCCATGTTTCTTCTAGAAGGACATTCACTCTGGAACCGCCATCGACTATGGTGTCTGTAAGAATTGTTCCTAGGACACACATTTCGATGACCACCGAGTACTGGCCATTATTCACTGCCAGGATCATAGGGTCTATTGTCCATCCACCCATAACAAACGTCTATTGAGTGGTGTTGCGTTGTGCTCGACAAGCATTTAATAATGTCGTCTTCAATTGAGGCATGATCTGGAGGTCCTGGACTTTGACAGGCACCTCCATCTGTAACATCTGTCGTAGTATATTGTTTTCAGCCTCTGTCCGCCTGGAAGTGCCGCTCCCTCGTGCTTGTCCTTCCCCGTCCTCATGGCTTTCTCTATTTCTTCCTTCGCCTCTCGAGCTCTTTGCTTTTCGGTACGGGGATCCGAATACATTGCTAGTTTTGTTTGGTTTAGGGTGATAGCAAGTACCCTTTCTTCTTCGATGTTCAGGAAGTTTACACCGGGTTTTGGACAGTTAGTATCTTCGTGATCTCCGGGGCCACACCATCGACACAACTTTTGTGGTGTCTCACCTTTTGTACAGTCTCTGGCGAAGTGGCCCCACTGGCTGCACGCCCGACACTAAATCATCAGTCGTCCCTTCGAATCGTATTGTATTTCGCTTTTGTTATCGTTGCCTCCTCTTCCTCCACGTTGGTTGTTTCGGAACCCGCCGGATGATGCATTGTTATTCGTCTATTGGTTAGGGTTTGTTGTCCTGGAGGCAGACGGTTGCTCCTGTGTGAACAACACCAGTTGGCTTCTTGTCTTCATATTGTATGGGCATTCCTTAGTGGAATGACCCATCACTTGGCAGATGTCGCAAAATGCTTTCTTCGGGCATGACACCTTCGTGTGGCCGCTTTCCTTGCACTCCGTGCACCACATCTCTCCTTCCTCACTACGTCCTGTGTTCCCCTTCATTGTTTTGAACACTTTCATCATCCTCTCCATGTCCTTCTGAAGGGCTTGTACCTTTTTATTGGATTCATCCTTGTTGGTGCTGCTCTCGTCCGATGATTCCTCACTTGTGGATGAGGACTTACTTTTCTTCTTCTTTGACGTCTTATCTTCATTTTCCAAGTTCATTGCACTGTTGTACGCGTCTGCGTACAATGTAGGCGGCACTATTTTCATTTTCTTCCGGATGTAGGAATTTAATCCCTCTACGAATCATCTTTTCTTTAGTTCTTCGGCTAGCTAGGTTGCCATCCTCCCCAACAATTCCTTGAGCCTTTGGTTATAGGCTCTTACTATTTATTTCTTTCCTTGCTTCGAGCTATATATTTCTGCAACTACTTCATTATCATCCCGGAGCAGTCTAAATTCCGCTTGGAATTCCTTCTTCAGATCGTCCCATGAGCTTATCTTTGCCTTGTCCATGTCCAAGTACCAATCCACAGCAACTCCTCGAAGTATCGCTGGGAATTGGTGGAACCACTCATCCTTATCTGTCACTCTGTTTGCTGTCCAAATAGCCTCACAGGTCCGGCAATGTCTCACGGGATCCTCCTTGTCGCCTATGAACTTTGGTAATTTCTACTTTTGAGACATATTTATGTTCCCTCTGGTTGGTTGACTGGAGCCCGTTGGTTGTGCTCCCGAATTGGGTGGGATCGATCCAAGCGGGTTGCTTTGACCACCATGCGGTGTCCCTCCGACACACCTTGCCTCGGTGTCCTCAACTTCCCTTGCTTCTTCTCCCCCTTCCCTTCGGTCACTCTGGCTTCGGATTCCCTCTGTCCGTGGTGTGAGAGATAGGTTTATAAACTGCTCTCTCGTTTCCTCAATCTAGTTTAGCCTTTGTCGTGTCTCCTCGAGCAACTCCTCACTACTTCTTACACGCCAATGGTCTGGCGAGTGTTACCCTTCGGATGTTGCACCTCTCGTAACAAGCCTGTGGTCACCTCCCGTGACGCCTCCGTGGTCCCCTTTGGTCAATTGTCCTTCGGCGACTTGCCTTAACCTTCGTCGGCATTCTACTTGTGCGAGGATTAACGCTTCATGTGTGGCTTCTAGGGCATCCAGTTTGTCCTTATTTCAATCTTTATTCAATAAATTTGGCATAAATTCTCTAGCAACACATCATTTAAAAATAAAACACATTTATTTATTCATATCTCCGTACAACACGAGTCACTATGCGACCTTTGTCATTACAGATTTACTTTATTTACCCTCCCCGAGGGTTTACATTTCATGGGTTTGTCTTTCGTCGGGTTGCATCACGTTCTTCCCGACAGTCATTCTCAGCAAAATTTTGTAAGAGTTGTTGTCAGCGTTGTTCCCGTTCAACTTCCTCCCTTCAATTCGTCTACATGAGGGATGCTTGCGCTAGCAGACGGGGCAGGTTATGCAACAGCCTATTGGCAGCGGGACTGACATTCAACGCGTCCCAAATAGTATCTTCAACAACTTCCGCCTGTACAGCCTCCCATCGTACAAAAGTTTCTATGGTTGTCTGAAACAGAATGTGGAAGTTTGTCGTTAGTGCATGTTCCCCTTGGAAGAGTTATGTTATTCCCGTTTCATTGGTTATGATATTGTCTTCAACAGGTATTCCCATCTATCCGTCTTATTCCATTTGTTGCTTCCCAGATTCAATTCGGCAACGGCGCCAAATGTTTACCGTCACGGGTAAACAAGTTTAATGCATACTATGGAAGTAAAGAATATAACACAATGTTTCAAAACAATATTGCTCATTTCATTCATAATCATGTAAGTACATACGACAATATTCTCCAGAGTTCCCATCATATCCATTCCTCGTGCAAGAGAATGTACATATAGTATCCGAAGGGTCGCGACTCAAGCGTCGTGTTCTAATTTCCTTCGGCAACGGACACAACTTACTACATAACTAATTGTTCCTGGCGACTTTACAATTATAACGGACAACAAACCAAAGGTGATGATCAAATTGCAAATATAATATACACCTCTCATGGGAAAGAGAGTCAAGGTGCAAGAGTTCAAGGGACAAGTTGCAAAAAGAAAGAATCAAGTCTACAAGCCAAGGCAATTAGAGGATTTCCAAGTAAAGAAGACAGCATGAAGATGAAACAATTTGAGAATAAGAGTCAACACAATGGAAGGCTTCATAATGATTTCTCATCACCAAGGGGTATTTATTAAGCCTATAAGATAAAAATGTTGAGGTGGTGCCCATTTCTTCAACCAATGAGAATGCGCCAAGTTCTACAGTGGAAGAGCATCATATTATGTCCAAATTCATCGAATGTACCAAAAAGAGAAAAGCCAAGGAAAATTATCTTCTAAAGGAAGATTTGTTGTAAGCCCATGTGGCGTTTTATTATTGGCTCATTGATGGGTATCTTCTCTTGCAAGTTTCTACCTAACCTTTTTTCTCATTGGCCCATAAGACAATGTAATTTTCTAATAGGCCCACAAGGTTCTAATAGGCCCACAAGGTGGTGCTTAATTGTAATTGGGTGGGCATTTAATATCTGTAGCTATGGTTATGGAAACCCTAATTAGGGCTTATGTGGATAAATTTGTCATTGATTCTAATTTAATCTTGACCATTCATTGTAATTGAGCCCCTATATGAAGGTTTGCTCTTGTCATGTCCCGTATTTTTGAGATTAAATTAAATTATTAATAGTTAATAAATTAATCAATATAAAAATAAATAATTATTTAATAATATTATATTATATTCTAATGAATGAATAATATTATATTATATTATAATGAATGAGTATTATGATATTATAATTAAAACGAATTTATTATTAAATATAATAATATATTATTGATTAAATGCTAATCAAATATTATTATATAATAATTATAATGCATATCAATAAAATAAATATTGAATATTATCATATGATAAAATATTATTATCGATTATAATGCAAATACAACTCGAATGACATAATCTAATATGTAAATATAATATATAAAAATTAAAATATAAATTAATAATAAATAATAATAATATAAAATTAGTAATTAATCATTAAAATCAATGGATGATTAATATCAGTATTAACCAATATTAATAAATCTATCAATGTATATATATTTAAATAATCAAAGTAATTAATAATATTAATATTAACCATATACTTTGTATCTAATCGTCTCCAATAGTAGTCGATAATCCTAAATGAAACGATATAAATGAATCAACATTTAATAATAATAATAATAATAATAATAAGGGATTGAAATGGTTAAATCGATCTCACTAATCAATTCTTCCTGAGAACATGAAGCGACGAAAGAACTAGAGTTGCGACCAGCGACCAGCGACCATTACATCGAGACTATCTCCAACGTTAATATTATCAACACGCATACAGATGGTGGTCATTTAGTAATGGTAATTGAGTTTAGGGAACAACGGTTACTTATTGATAAAGAGTCAATTAAGTGAGGAGAACCGGTGATTATAAGTAAAAGTCGTGTCTCATCGAGCATAGAGAGCTGCACATCTTTGCTTTGCAAGCTATAAAGAGGCGATCAATATCTTTCATTCAGGGGAATTCATTATGGAGGAGAAAGACCAGTCAGCAGAACTCAACAGCGATTCCAATCAGCAAACTTCGGGAAGGACATTTTCCTTGGTCTAGTCAACGATAAGACTTCAGCGTTGGCATTCAGCAATTTAAGAATTGGACCATTAACGTAATGCAAATAATATTGATCTTTGTTGAGTCGGCATTAGACAGGAAGTGTTAATGGGTCGAAGGCAAACATCATCATCACACGTATGTGCTCGGTGACTCGTGAAGATCATAACATAAGATCCAAATACAGACATATAGAAATATTCCATCCCATATAGCCGCACAAGTCCAATTCATATCCAATCAATCTCTACCAACATCACAGGAGATCGAACATGGCATAGCAGCATATTTCCGAACATCACGTCATAGACCAGGAGATGTATACAGTGTAACTCATTTACATGAGAGTTAAGAGGTAGAATTAAGGAAAGATTAGAACACTTAACAGAGAGGGAATGTTTCCAGGAACTAGTGTGCCCTTGCTCAACGGATAAAGGAATTCATAAGGACAAGATGACATTTGTATTGCTAGACAATAAACAATGGATTAGTCGGCAATTAAGAAAGGAAATGGGTAGCGTCATCACCTTAGGCGAATAGGGGATAAAGAATACAACTTAATAATAAATTGTGAAGTAATATTATAAGAAACTATTGTGATGAACAGCAATCAGGATTTATCCATGGAATGGTGCCATTAGAAATTGTTATGAAAGACATTCAATATGAATAGACCGAAGAGGAAATTGTTAAATGGGAAATTTTATAATAGAGTCTATATTTCTTGGATAAGGAAGGAATCAAGAACATTACATATATTGATTATCGATAAAATAGATAAATAAGAAATAGGTCTATCGATGGAGACCATAGGTGGAGTCGATCGTAATATACAACCGATAATAATATAAAAGGATATAATATATATTTCTTGACAAGTGTGGCGTGATAACCAATGATGCTACAACGTATCTATGAGTTGAGAATTATGCAAATTGTCATTTCCAAGTGCAATCCAATCGCCATTGGGAATTTTAAGTCAAATTAACCAAGGACCCAGGTTAACATTACAGTGGTATCAGAGCATGATCCTGCAGGGTAAAGATAAAATAGTGATCTGCATATACGAACAAAGAGTGATCACAAAGGTGAAGTAAAGAATCAAGAAACAGGTACGCAATATTAGGATGATAGTAAAGGTAATTCCTCATCCATCCATTATTTGAATAAACTTAGCAATCAATGCAAAATAGATATATGAATGATTAACATTAATAAGGTTGACATTTTATGAGTATCTTCTTCATCACATAATGAATTATCAGCTTACCTCATCATAGTTCGAGGGAGGGAGATTGGGTAAGAGGGTATAAGGTTTATCCCTAAGTGAAGCCAAGAGGGACGAATTTCCCTTTGGACTTAGGCTATACGAGCCAAGGACCCCACTACTTCTCCCTGACATTCCTTTGTGATGAGAAAAATCTAATAATAAATTCACCCCATCATAGTTGGAGGGAGGACCAGGTAGGTAAGAGGGTATAGGGCTGATCTGGATACATTCCGCTCTTGGGCTTAGACTAATCGAGCCAAAGAACCCCACTAAAACGTCCTGACATTCCTTTGTGATGAGAAAAATCTAATAATAAATTCACCCCATCATAGTTGGAGGGAGGACTAGGTAAGTAAGAGGGTATAGGGTTGATCGCTAAGGCAAGAGGGATGCGTTCCATATTAGAATGTTTCCGTATTAGAATGTTTCCGTTTTAATGCTCTTTCTTGTTGCAGTCTATCTTTAAATAGTTGCTAATATTGTATCATTGGTGCTGTATATATGAGCTTATCGCTCCTTGTAAAATTAATTCAATACACAAAATAATCTGTTCATATATTATTTTATGGTATCAGAGCTAAGGATCGAATTTTTTCGAAAAGTTTTATAATTTCTCACGAAATTATCAATCTCTAATTTTTTCGAAATACATTCTTGTTTCATCTGTAACTCGTAATACGAGTTACCTGTCTCATTTTTTTGTGCAAACATAGCGCCCTATATTTTGTTTGCACCCGGTAAAGTCGCGACTGGTATCAGATCCTGGGACTGGTATTTGCGCCTAGGCTGTTCGCGCCTGGTAGAATCGCGACTGACAAGATTCGCGTCTGCAGCGGAAGCATGGTTTCATTCACGTGGTATCATCCTCTGGTGGGGTGACTGGTCTTGACGTCTGAGGGGTGACTGGTCTTGACGTCTGACGGCCTTTGTTTTTTACTGCATTCACCTGCGACGAAGGTATCCTCATTCCCTCTGCTTCGACATTACTGCAACCTGCAAATTCGACATTACTGCAACCTTCAATAGCCGCCGATTAGGGTTTTCCTCGAAAACCCTAATTTCTGAACTCAAAATTTCTTTTGGATTTCATTTTTGTGGTGGGTTTTTTGAGACCTTATCTGGGTCTTCGTCAGAATTTTTGGGCACCTCGATTTTCGGGCCAGCGAAGTTGAAATCTGGCTGCAGATTCTTTCTGGGTTTTCTGTCTACTCTTCTGGGTACCTGTCGAATTTTTCTACGTCCGTCTTCACGTTGCCTTGAAATCCGTCCACATGGCATCTTTGACCAACCTGATGCTGGAAAACAGTCAGCGCTTTAATGGCAGCAATTATAACACTTGGAAGCAGCGAATGATAACCATCTTTGAGTACCGTCGTCTGGATGCACTTGTTCTAGGCACAGAGTCGCGTCTGACCTCCGTCCAAGCAGATCAGGATAAGTTTGATGATCGGAATCGAGAAGCTGTTATGTTTCTCAAGCTATCTGTCACAGATGATCAGTTGCCTCAGATTCCCTCTGGCAAGTCGGCTACAGACATCTGGAAATATTTGAAGGAGCTGCATGAAACTTCCGACAAGAGTCGCGCGTTCTTTCTGAAGAACCAATTGTTCTCCATCATGATGGATGAACGTATGTCCTTACAGGAGCATCTCACGAAGATTAAGGACATTCGTGATCAGCTTGAAGCTATCGGTCAAAAAATGGAGGAAGAAGATATGGTAGTTATTACCCTAAAAAGCCTGCCAACATCTTATGAGCATTTCATAGAGACTCTCAACATTACCTCAACTAATGTTGATCTCAAATTTCCAGAGTTGTGCACCAAACTCCTACAGCAGGATCACTGGAAGCAGCAGTTTGGTAGCCATGCTTCTTCTCCCTCGTCCGAACAAGCCTTTGCAGCTAAGTTTCAGCCTTCTCAACAAGGTAGTTCACATCCCATCCTCCGGCAGTTTTCAGCAGAAGAGTGTTCAGTGTCATTACTGCCGTAAGTACAGCCACATGAAGAAAGATTGTCGTCAGCGACTTGCTTCCGAACAGAAGAAGCGGGGAGGGCCCAATCAGCAAGCCAATGTTGCTGAACATTCTGAGACAAAGGAGTCTGTGTTCTAAGCTTTTATGGCTAAAAGCCCTTCCGATTTAGCCCGGTCACCTGCTTGGTATATCGACTCTGGTGCTTCACATCATTTTTCTCATCGGCGTGACTGGTTTACGGATTTCTATCCATACAGCGATTCAGTTGTGCTTGGAGGAGAGGAGTTCAAAATTATTGGCAGAGGAAATGTTCAGATACAGTCTGGTGGGTGTCAACTCATCTTTCTCAATGTCTGCTACGTTCCTGGTATGGCCCTCAATCTTCTCTCTGTGAGTCGGATCATGAGAAATTCTCCTCAGTTGGATGTGGTGTTCAGTGCCCACAAATGTTCCATTATTGATCGGGCGACTCGTCTTACCATTGCTACTGGTCTAGAGGATCATGGCCTATATCGACTTACTGAC
>MU227782.1:834155-852192 GCA_018584345.1 Thuja plicata | reverse complement strand
TGCATGTTCCTCAGTCAGGACCGACTCCCCTATTCTGTGATAATCAGGGAGTGCTCAAACTGGCAAAGAATCCAGTCTTCCATGAAAGAACCAAGCATGTCGAAATTCATTGTCATTACATTCGTCAGCTAGTTGAAGACAACTCTATTCAATTACTGTATGTTCCTACCTTAGAACAGTCCGCAAATATCTTCACCAAGTCTCTTGGTTCTGATAAATTTGTAAAATTCAGGGAAAATATTGGTGTTGTTGATAGATTGAGCATTATGGGAGGGTATTAGAATGTTTCCGTATTAGAATGTTTCCGTTTTAATGCTCTTTCTTGTTGCAGTCTATCTTTAGATAGTTGCTAATATTGTATCATTGGTGCTGTATATATGAGCTTATCGCTCCTTGTAAAATTAATTCAATACACAAAATAATCTGTTCATATATTATTTTATTCCACTCTTGGGCTTAGACTAATCGAGCCAAAGAACCCCACTACAACGTCCTGACATTCCTTTGTGATGAGATAGTTGTTTAAAGGTTGAGGTATGGTAAGGGAAGGCAAGCACCCATTGAAGTCGCATCGGGGGAAGTCGCTATACAAGGGGTCAGAGTTCCACCCTTGGGCTAATGAGGTCTCCTTGGCCGACCCTAAGATATAACCTATATAGAAATACCTGAGAGTCGAGGCATGGTTAGGGAAGGCAAGCACCCATTGAAGTCACATCGGGGGAAGTCGCTAGACAATGGGCCAGGGTTCTGCCTGTGGGCTTAGTGAGGTCTCCTTGGCCAACCCTAAGATGTCCAACCGATATAGATAATGTCCTCTATCATCGTAAGCTATAAATATATACTCACATTTTGGGATTTATATATATGTAATAACTTATCCTCCGGTGTTGCAAGATTTTAGTCAAGAGCATAAATAAATTGCCCTAACCTTGTTTTATTGAATTGCAGGATTTGATCAATGAGAAAGAAGGTAAAAATGTTTTGTGAAAAGCCTGCCTGGCTCTTTTTGCTAAATTTTAAATTCACAATCACTTCTTGCCAAAACAATTCTAAACTTCACCTTAAGGAATCAAATATACGTTTTTTTGTATTTTCTCAATATAAGACTTAAAACTGAATAACATCAACTCTAAATGACTTTGCAAATACTTAAACCAAATACCAAATTAAATGCATTCGAAAATACCATTTCTTCCATGTGCTTCGAAATTGTAATGATTCTTTATACAAATTATGACGCCACCTCTATGTATCTCCTTTACTAGCTAACCCCAGATCCCACAGTGCTAATGACGGCTCTGCATGCTGGCCGCAGGCTGTTTCTTTTCATCCGCAATTGTCCAAACCTTGAACGCAGCTCATACACTAATTGCTATGCGTCTTGCAATTAGAAAACACTGAGTTCTGTACCCAGCCTATCACCCGCGATGAATAATAGACTCCTGCCGTAATGTCTTCACACAGCAATCTGAAATTACCTCCACACACACGTTGATCTCAATACACAATTCATTGGATTGATACATCCAATTCAAAGTGCTGGTTCACTTGATCAAATTATCAATTCGATAAGCATGCATATTTCAAACCCTTCACCAGTTCATTTCCAGAATTTTTTAATAAGATGCATAAGATATATCTTCTTCTTCACATGTTTCGAAATACATATAGGAAATCCCAGCTTCCTCAACAATACTCAAAACCTATCTTCAATGATACACTTTTCATAACTTAAAATCCTTTCTTCATCGAAACTTAGGATATAAATTATATATTGATATTCACCTTAATAAACGTAAAGTATCATTAAACATAAGATATCATTAATACCAATGAAATAATTTATACTCCATTATAAACTTATAAACAGGTATAATCTTAGTGGAAGCACCCTTTGAGTACAAGTTATTATCATTTTTATTGGAACTGTAGGATTTATTTGTTTTCTGTAGAAATTTGACTTTTGTAAATTGATTTTATAATTGAAATCTCATTTGCATAGGAGTTATGATTATTAAGAAGCAATCGTGTTGTGTGATGACATCATTGTTCTTATGTCATTTTAGCTTCCTTACTCTTGATGGGAACACCTCATGTTCATGGCAAATATCTTACAAATATTTAGCATTTGTCTTACAAACTGTCCTATTAGATAACTGCACATAATGGAGAAATACAAGTACATGAACTGAGCATGTACACATCTATCACATAGTTCAGTAGGCAAAGTCTAACCATTCTGATGGTTGGCATGTTCAGATAAACCGACGTGAAACTACTGATCCTGAATATTTGTCTTCTGCTGCCTTTTCCTCCATTTTCATTTGTTGAGATGACTCTTTAAAATGATAATAACTTATAAACTTAATCATACCGATTATACCTGTTTATGGATTACGATTATATTGATCAATGGAATGATAAATATACTGTATCGATTAATTATTCAGATCGATTAATGTTGTTTGTTATTAACAATAATAATAATCGGTATTGACATGTCTGTGAACAGACATGACATGTTCCTCCAAGCGATATATATACTAAATGAAATCGGTCTAAATGCATGTACAGAAATCGATAAGTGCAAGCCATTGAGATCGATATCAACATTGTAGATTCAGCAATATATTTTGTGAATAAGAATTGTGTTCTCCTCATACTTGCTGCCACTAGCAGATTGAATACATTAGTAAATAAAGCTTCATTGTGAAACAATAAATTTAAAAGATCTATACTTCACATCTACTCATAAATCTGATTTACTTTAACAGGGTGGATCCTCACAAGATCAAAGTGTTGACTAGGAAAAATCACAGGAAACATGAAACGTCGGGGTAACCACAAAAAACACTAATTTCATAAATATCCTAATCTACCCATAGAGAAAACAAATTTAAGTGCAAGTTACAAAAATAAAAGCAACCCAGTCCCATTGCATGCAATCTGTGAAACCTGCATTGTCCCTTTTCTTTTTCAAATTCGCTCTCAGATTTTAAGTGTGCACAATTGCATGTTGAAGGCGTGATAATGATATGACAAGAAGAAATCAAAGATTGGTGGTTAGACTTAGCAACAATGAGGACTTGAGTGGCAATTCATAGGACAATCAAAAGTTGACAAGGTAAGTGCGCAATTGGGCAGAGAGAGAAATGGGAAGCAGAAGAGTCAAGTGAGGTTAATTAATAAATAAAATTTATTAATTATCCTCATAGGTTAGGAATTACAACTAAATAAAGTAAAATCTATTTAATTAAGAAAAATGATGAAAAGGGACAAATTAATTAGAATATTTATTTGCCCTTAGAAGAGAAGTTAATATTTATAGAGGAAGATTAAATAATTAAAATAATTATTTAATCTATAAGGACAAATAGGGTATTTAGACAATAAGGAAGAAGATTAAATAATTAAAATAATTATTTAATCAACGAGGTAAAATGATTGATTTTGGACAAATTGATGATTAAAATCTATTGACTAGAGGACATAAACATCAATTAAATAAGTAAAATTATTTAATTAAGAGATAGGAGAACGATGCAAACATCATTTGAACAATAAAGATCATTCAATTGATGCGAAAGAAAAGTTATTAAAAGTGTCATCATAGGCCTTGGACGATTTTCAATGTTGACACATGGCTATGGTTAAAAGAAAACTACTTGAAACTCCAAATAGCCTTTTAGGCTTCTTGTGGCTCACTAGTTACCTATCATCATTTTGTAAAAAATTATTGCAGCATAGAAGCACCACTTGCAACCTTATTAAAGGGGGCCTCCTTTCATTGGTTGGAATGAAATGACCACCTGAGAATTTAAGTAGCTAAAGGAGGCCATGTGCACCACCCCAATTTTCATTAGTCCAAATTCATCTAAAACATTAATGGGAGTAGAACACAGGTGAGGAGGACAGCCCATTGCATGTTAGAGTCACCTCAAAGGTAAGAATTTGCAAAAACCTATTTATGAAAAGGAAATGATGGTAATCCTTTCAATCATATATGACGTGAAGATACTTTTCGTGAAGACATGTCATGATAGTCTTAAATATTTATTAGAAGAGGTTGTCCTTAGCCAAACAGCAAAAATGAATTACTAAGATGTTAGGCCACGAATATGAGATTGTATACAAGAAAGGGAAAGAAAATGTCATGACCAATGCACCATCTAGGACGGATGAGCCCACTAAGGCAATAATGTGTGATGAGTCCTTATTTGGGATAGACTGTGTGAATTGGAGCAAGATCAAAATGAGAAAATGATGCAATTACATAGTACCTTACTCAAAAGCTCCATCAACATCAAAGAATGTCAGATGGGGGGGTTTTCAAGAATGGACGTCGGTGGAGCAGTGGAAATCTACTACAGGGGCTAGGGTTTATCCCTAGCTGAGTTCATTCTTTGCTTAGCGTGCAGTGTACAGGGTGCTTTTAGGGTTGCTGAGGGATTTTTTGGGAATTCGATTGTGGGTGATTTTGTGGGTGTTTTCTTGCAGGTGGAGTATGTTTTTGAAGTTGTTGGTGGTGTTTTTGGGGGAGGGTTTTTTTCTGTTTGGGGTGGCTTTTGGTGGGTTTCAATTCGAATTTGTTTTTTCTTTTGTGGGCCTTGCATGGCGCTGCATGCTGGCTCTTTGAGGATGGATCTCTTGTTTAAGATTCTCTAGTTGGAGGTTCCCCTTCTCTTAAACTACATGTTAATTATGATGTCGGAGGGAATAGTAGAGGCATTGGAGAAAGCTCTTCTCAAATTAAGGGCTTTTGGCCTCCAATGGTTAATAGAATTAGGGAGCACAAGCCAATGCTGGCAATTGAACCAGAAACTGTAGTCTTGATGTTAATTACTTGTATAATCATGCCTTGATATGCAAGTTCATGGGGATTCGAGTTTGGCTGCCCTTCTTGGATTTATGGGCTCAGTGGACATGGAATCTAGAGGGCAAAATGGAGGTGATGTTGACTGCGAACAACTACTTTTTAGTTATCGTTTTCTTGCATTTCAGACAGAATATGGCTTTTGAAGGGGCCCATATTTCTACAATCAAGTGGATTTGTTCATCAAACCATGTCATGCAGCTTTCAAGCCTACAAAGGAGCTTCCTTCTAGAATTCCAGCCTAGGTGAGATTTCCATGGTTTCCACTTGAATTTTGGAGGCGTGACATTTTTCACTCAGTTGCTTTGCTGCTTGGCAGACCAATAGACCCTTCAATGCAAACTATGGATAAAAAGGTAATCACTTATGCTCGTTTTTCTAATGAGTGGATTTAAGGAAACCCTTACCAGATTCTAAGGAGATTCGTTTGGGATCCTCCTCTTGGATACAACAAATTGACTATGAAACTCTACTTTTTGGCTACCGGATTTGTCATGAATATAGTCATTTGTGAAGAATATGTCCTAAGTCAAATTCTTCAGGGCCATCTAACAGTGGACCGGTTTGCCCTCGGCTTGAGCAAGAAAAAGGGAAAGCTCCTTTAGTGGAAGACAATGAGGGGTTTGTTCCAGTTAAGACTCGTAGTAAGGGGAGAGGGCGGAAAAGAACTTTTAAGGATGGGCAGATTGATGAGGTTTTTAACAGCTTTGAGGCTCTAGAAGAGCTTGATCAGTTTGATGAAGCTCTTGTTGGACTTCCTACAGGTCAAAACCTAAGACTAAAAAAAATTGGTGGGGAACAAGAGTGCATTCCACCCTTTGAACCTCAAGTTGGAGGTTCAGATTCACAAATGGATACAGATATCACCTTGATTTCTTCAAGTGTTCCACAACTAGTTGGAGGCGAAATGGTGAAGGATGGTTAAGGTTTGGGTAGCTCTTTGGTTGGTGCAAAAAGGGAATCTCAAGAGGCTAGTAAACGTAAGGGTTCCCTCATGGCGTTGCGTTACCAACAGAAAGCGCTTAAGAAGGGTCTTCCTAAAAGGTCTCCTAAAGTGGGAGGGTATTCTGAAGTTTTCACACCATCGCCCCATTGCAAATGGGGACCCCCCATTTTAGCTTGTAGTCATTAGGTTAGTTTAGTTTTGGCATTAGATTTAGCAGTTCAAAGCTTTAAAAGACTGAGGGGTGGTATAGAAGTAAGGTGGCCAAGTTGCGATCTTAAGTGGGAACGTTAAAATTAAAGTCGTTGGGGTCATGTTATAGTGGGATGAACGTAAAATCCTAAGTGTATTTAAATTTTGGCTAGTCAATTAGTCCAAAATTCCATATAAAGGCATATTCTGTGCATAAGGGCCTTAAAATCCTTATAGAAAATGATTTTTCATGTTCAAAATGGCCTAAATCCCAAGGAATACAATTTTTCTTTATAAAAATACACAGAATCTAGACTATACATGAAAATCCCTTCATATTTTGATCAAAATCCGGACTCAACATGAATCTCCCTTCTTTATTTGGCATTTTCATGAAAAAATTCTAAGTGTTGGGGAAAAAAATCCAAGCATACTATGAATTTCCACCGCTTTGGGTGATATTAGCTTTAAAATTTTCTAAGTCTAGAAAGTGTCCAGACAGGGGTCGATTTTCCCCTTGAATTGAGTATGGAATGCTAAAATTTGCTAAGTCTGGAAAGTATCCAGACAAGGGTCGATTTTCCCCAAGGGCAAGCCTTGGAATTTTCCTAAGTCTGGAAGTTGTCCAGACAGGGGTGGATTTTACCCTAAGAGTGAGCTTGGTGTAATGTCCCCTTCTCCACACTAGGCCATTTTGGCGCCTGATTAGTCTATCTCCCCATCCAAATAGGCTAATGGCTACTTCTGGAGGATGTCAGCCAGTCACAGGCTTTATTTGGGTAATTTTTAAGTGTTTGGGAGCCTTTCTCATACTTAAGTCTTTAAGTTAATAAAGTGAGTTTATAAAGTTACTTTATGACTTAAGTGACTTAAAAAGTAACTTAAGTTACTTAAGTGAATGAACTTTATCCCACATGGCATAGTATTCTGTGCTTTCCCTCATATCGAAGTTATAAAAGCATAAAGCTCTCCTTGGGAAAAGTACAATGGATTTTTATAAACAAATCAGGTTACATCACGTGGCTGGTTATTTCTTGAGGACGGAACCCCTTGAGGAAATATCTGAGAAGTTCGGCGTAGCCCTAGCATCTCAACAATGGAGTCATCTAGATTTCACTATGGAGCTTAATGCATAGGTAAAGAAAAAACGATTCTTGTTCAGCATTCTTTATACTAAAACGAGCAAGCAAGAGGATAGGTTGCAGTTGAAAGTTTCAGTTCGAACCATGGTTCTACATGTTACGGCAGTGAATATAAAACTGAAACATAGGTGATTGACGAGTTTGTTTGGTGGCTCTTGTGGAGAAGACGAAGAACATTGAGGACGATATCCTTTGTTGCTAGCAACTCCTATGCTGATAAAAGGGATACGTACAAGGAGTTTGTGGTGCTGGAAGACCATCTAGTGGTGACGTGAAGGAGATAGTTGTTGGGTGTTAACGGCTGCAAGTGGTTGTCGTGCGTGGGTGAATGTGTTTGGTAGCATAGCTAGGCGTTATGGCTGGGAGTAGCTGTCATGTGTGGAGTAACCACCGAGCGGATTGGTTGTGGAGCCAGCTATGAGTAGAGAGGCACACTATACGCAGGGAGTGATTGATTGTGGAGTCGGCTATTAGTAGAACGGCCAAAAAAAGACCCCATGGTGACTGCTTGCACCACCCGAAGACTAGTGGAGGGTCGATACCATAAGGGCGTGAGTGAAGGTGATGGGAGTAGGAAGTGTGGTTGTCGCAGCTAGGGTGGACGACGCTGCAGGAGATAGTAGGGAGTCGGGAATCCATTCCCGTCTTGGTGATCAACAGCTTGCACACAAAAATCAGAGTTCGTGCTTGCAACTTCCAACGTAGGCTCCATCTATTTAAATCACTATTGTTGACAGTGTGAGCACCCATGGCTACTGTGCTGATTAATGAAGGTGCGCGCTAATAAAACTTTTGTTTTTGATAATATTTTGCAATGGGCTCTGCTTGAATCTTAGGCAAATCTCCTATATGATATAATATGCATTTCTGTTATGATTTGTATGCGAAAATCTCTATGACATATATGCAAATCTAAAGCACACATAAGCCCAGGCTGAATCTGTTAAAAGGAAAACTCAGAAGTGATTACTTTCAACTGTGAAATTGGAGGTCAATATTATCATCTTTCTATTGCCCCTATTTTGGGATATTACGGTGGTATCAGAGCCTTTGATCCTGCCATTCTAGTGGGCTAGATTTTCAGATTAACAGGTTGTTACAACAGTGACAATGTTGAGTAGGTATGCATAGCAGGGACAAACCTTACAGCTTTAAACATAACAGAGTTGAACAGGAACAACCAGAACCCTCAGTACAGGTTGATATAGAGAACAGTCATACTGAAACAGACGATGAGATTGTATTGGAACTGGATACACGGGGTACAGATATGGCTGAGGATACAAAGAGAGAGGCTAGGGAAACCTTAAGGGCCATACGCGACGAACAGGATCATATTGTTGATGTATTACAGCAACTTACAGGGGTTATCCAGCAATTGACAATAGCAACCAGTAGACCCCAGAGCCATCACAGTGGCGAAGGCAATGTAGCAGGATCACCTAGGGCAGCTAGAGCCCCCACTCGTACTTCAGATAGGCCCCTTATGCCTATCTTCGCGGAGAATAATGAAGGGGAAGAGGTAGCACAGCCTAAGACAGTGGGCATTCTTCCAGAGAATGTGATGACCATGCATGATGAGTGGAATATGCTACTAGATAATGTCAAAGATGATTTAACCTTTCCCCAATATATGGCTCAGGAGAGAGAATTTAGCAGGGTTCAACAGGATAGGAGACCCAAGGGTCAGAACAAGGATTTAAAACATGCAATGAACAAATTAACTTTCCCTACATTTGATGGCAGCGGTAAGACATCCGCGAGAGCTTGGATTCACAAGCTAGACACCTTCCTGACCCTCAAACCCATGTCAAAAACGGAGGCAATTAAGTTGGCCACAATGCATTTAGAGGGAGCAGCATATGATTGGTGGCATTATGGTCCAGTCACCCAAGATCATGGGCTGATTACTTCTTATGAGACTTTCAGCACGAATTTGATTACCCATTTTGATAGGAAGGACATAGAGGTTTATTATAGGGAGTTAGCCCCGGCTGAGACAGAGTGGGTCCTTAGACCACTATATTGATGAGTTTTAGAGGATTTCCATCATGGTTCCTGATATGTCTGAGAAGAGGAAAGTGATGTTGTTCATTGAGGGCCTACAAGACAGATTCATAGGTTTGGTTAGAGTTGTCAAGCCAAACGCTTTGGATGGCGCTATTAAATTAGCACATGAATTGGATTCACCTTCTTTTATATTGCAGCCGCCTAAGAAAACATTTAAGGGATCATCTTCATTTCAAAAGAACAAAATCCAGAATAAGAGTATGCCCCCTAGATTGGCACAGGTGCCTTGGAAAGGCAAGATGCATTACATTGAGGTGGCTTCCGATGGTGAACACGAACAACATGAGGGCAGCAACGTTGAGGCTCAAGAAGAGCCATCGGCAAAAGAAAATAAGAGGAAAGGCCCCCATGAGCAGCCCCCTATTACTTTAGCATCTCTTTCAGGTGTTCCCACATGTCACCCATTTTGTTTGAAGGAGGTGGTTAGAGGACAGCGAATCATTTGCCTTCTGGAAAGAGGTGCTACTCATAACTTTATCAGCACAAGTATGGTTTCCAGGAGGGGATTACAGGTAGTTGACATTCCCAAGTTTGAGGTTAAGGTGGCCGGAGTAGATTTGTTGAGCTGTACAGGGAAGATCACCGGACTCCCGATTCACTTTGGGGATTATCTTCTAGAGGTTGATTTCTATGTCATTGATTTAGATGATCTTGATTCTATTTTGGGTATGCAGTGGTTATAGACCCTAGAAGGATACACTATTGATCACAAGTTGAAACAATTGGAATTTATGCAGGGTGATCAGTAGATTGTTCTTAAGGCCATGCCAAATGGCGGGCCCAAGTTAGTGTCAACTCACAAGATGGAGGCCATCATGAGGCATAGCGATATGGAGTGGGCAGCCCAGTGTTTCATATCCTCTAAACCCACACCAGATTCAGGGCAGCAGGTTCACATTGATATCCAGGATGTGCTTGATAAGCATAAACGGGTTTTTGAGGACATCCCTCCAGGTATACCGCCAGACAGAGGTTTTGAGCACATCATTGAGTTGGAGGAGGGCGCCAAGCCCGTGATCACTACTCCTTATCGTCACCCCAGACACTATAAGGAAGAAATAGAGAAGACGATCAAGGACTGGATATGGGGCATATCAGGCCCAGTTCCAGCCCCTTTGCTTCTTCAATAGTTTTGGTGAAGAAGGATGGTACTCTTCGTATGTGCATTGACTACCGTGCACTCAATAAGAGAACCATTAAAAACAGGGATCCCATTCCCCCGATTGATAAGTTATTAGATGAGCTACATGGGGCAGTATATTTTTCGAAGATAGATCTTTGATCAGGATACCATCAGATACGTGTCCGTGAGGAGGATGTTCATAAGACAACGTTCAGATGTCACTACGGGCACTATGAGTTTCTAGTGATGCCATTTGGGCTCACTAATGCACCTGCTACTTTTCAGTCATGCATGAACCATATATTCAAAAAGAAGTTGCGCAAAAGTGTCTTGGTGTTCTTTGACGACATTTTGGTCTTCAGCAAGACATGAGAGGAGCACTTACAACACTTGGATGAGATTCTTAGCATTATGGAGAGCAGTCTCTGTTTGCGAAAGAATCCAAGTGTGAGTTTGGATTGACTGAGATTCTCTACCTGGGACACGTGATAGGGGCAAACGGAGTTTAGGTTCACCAGGAGAAAATTCTAGCAATTCTTGACTGGCCACCACCGAGGAATGTGTCAGCTTTGAGGGGTTTCCTTGGACTATGTTCTTATTACAGGAGGTTTGTGAAGGGATTCTCTCAGACAGCAGCCCCCCTCACCGATCTTACTCGGAAAGGGGCTTTCAGGTGAACAAATGAGGCAGAGGTAGTCTTTGACAAGCTTAAGACAATCAAGAGTACTTGCCGGTTCTAGCGCTTCCGGACTTCTCTCGTCCCTTTGTTCTAGAGTGCGATGCTTCAAGGAATGCGATTGGTGCAGTGCTGATGCAGGATAGACACCCCAGAGCATACGAAAACAGGAAGCTTAAGGACAATGAGAGACTGTATTCTACTTATGATAAAGAGATGCTTGCCATTATGCATGCCCTGGCTAAGTTCTGACAATACCTAGTGGGTGGCAAGTTTACAGTTAAGACAGACCACAATAACCTGCGCTACTTCCTAGAATAGAAATAGTTGAATGAAAGACAACAAAAGTAGGTCAGCAAAATTCAAGCATATGATTTTGACATTAAGTATGTCTAAGGGAAAAATAACATTGTGGCTGATGTACTTTTCAGGAGACCTCTAGTAGCGTCTTGTTGTGCACTATTTGAGATCTCTGCAGATTGGAAGTCTCAATTGTTGGTTGAGTATTCTAAAAATACTCAAGCTTGTTAGATTTTGGATGGTCAGTTCCAAGACAACAGATACAAGGTGATCGATGATATTATTCTCTATAAGGATAGGATCTACCTAGTACCAGGATCTAAACTTAAGGCTAAAGTGATGAATGTTGTTCGGGATGCGCCAACAGCAGGACATCCTGGTTTTTTTAAAACCTACAGGGAGGTCAGAGAGAGGTTCTCATGGAAGGGCCTCAAGGATGACGTCCTTCAGCATGTCAGAGAGTGCCAGACTTGTCAGCAGAATAAGTCCGAGCACGAGCATCCTGCTGGATTATTGCAGCCCCTTCCCATTCTAGCACAGAGGTGGGAGATTATTTCGATGGATTTTATTACTGGGTTGCCGAGAGTGTAGGGCAAGGATAGCATTTTTGTGGTGGTGGACATACTTACGAAATTCGCTCACTTCTTCGCTATCGCAGCAGATTGGTTAGCTTCACAGGTAGCTGAGCTTTTCTTCAAGGAGATTTCAGATTACATGATCTTCCCAAGACCATTGTGAGCGACAAAGACAATAAGTTCCTCAGCACCTTTTGGCAGGAGTTATTCAGACTGGCAGGCACCAAGTTGACTCCCGGCACCAATTACCACCCACAGACAGATGGTCAGACGAAAATCGTAAACAAATGGGTGGAAGGTTATCTCAGAAATTATGTAGCGGGACAGCAGAGGGGCATTGGTTAAATAATTGTATTTGGGGGAGTTTTGTTACAACTCCACCTATCACATGACTATTGGCATGTCACCGTTTCGGCCTCTCCATGGCAGCGAACCCCTATCATTTATAGACCTGGCTCTACAGGACAGAAGGGCACCAATTGCGGGAGATTGGTTACAGGATCATCAGGATATTATTAGATCTCTCAGGGAGAACATCCAAAGGGCACAAAATCAGCAAAAGATGTACGATGATCACCATCAAGCAGAGCAGAGCAGAGCTTTGAATCAAGGGATATGGTCTACCTTCGACTTCAGTCGTACAGTCAGAGTTCTTTGAAGAAGAGTGGGTCCGAAAAGCTTAAGCCCCGATTTTATGGTCCCTATTGCAACCAGTCACGTTTGGGAGGGGACGTGACTCCCCCTCACCACATACACTATATTTAAGTGGACAAATTCACCGGTAAAGGGGAAAAAAAAGGAAAAAGCATCAAGTCTGAAATATTTTTAAAAAAAAAATCAGAAAGGTGGAAACTACTACAAACAGCCATAAATCGTAAGCATTCAATATATATATATATATATATTCCTTCAGATTTATTAATGGTAATTTCAGATTAACATATGATATATATATGCATTCAGATTTATTAATGGTAATTTCAAATTAACATATGATATATATATATATATATATATTTCTTCAGATTTATTAATGGTAATTTCAGATTAACAAATGATATAGCAAATATGTATATATATATATATATATATATATATATTCAGATTTATCAATAAGAACTAATATGGTATAAAGAGATGATAATTTCATTTTAGATTTATAAATGACAATTAATACATGATATTGTAATATAATCTACAAACTTCTGATCTAAATTAACAAAGTGATTTTCTTATATACTTAAATTATTATAATGTTGAAATTCAAGATTATTAAAAGAACTCTCAATCTTAACATTGAGAATTTGAAGGGGATTAAGACCCTACTAAGTCAGTATATACTGATGACTCACATATGCATATTTAACCAAGCCTTGGATAGAGGAAGCCTCTTCCAAGAAGAGGAATGGACCAGAAATGGTCAGCCTATAAGCCCTGAGTGATGCGCTCCAGTGGACGACAAAAAGTTCAGGCCAAAGGACTATAGAAGATCCTTATTAAGATCATGAGCCCGACCTAGTAGACTTCGCTCAGGGAGTCCCTAAGGATGCACTCCAGAGGACGACGGCAAGATTTAAACAGAGGATCACAAAGGGTCCTTATTAAGGTTATGAGCCCAACCTGGTAAACTTTCTTTGGGAGGGACTAGTAATGGGGTAGATAGCTAGTTAAATTCTTAAGTTATGTATATATTTGTTTCCAAATTGTTCTTGCTAACATCTCTTTTGCAGGTTTACCTTTAAAGAAATGAACCTGGAATACCGGGGACATTACAAGCAATCTCGGGAAGGGAGGACTGTAATGTCCCCTTCTCCGCACTAGGTCGTTTTGGCGCCTAATTAGTCTATCTCCCCATCTGTATAGGCTAATGGCTACTTTTGGAGGATGCCAACCAGTCACAGGCTTTATTTGGGTGATTTTTAAGTGTTTGGGAGCCTTTTTCATAGTTAAGTCGCTTAATTTTATAAAATGAGTTTATAAAATTACTTTGACTTAAAAGTCATTTTTTATTACAAAATAACTTAAGTGACTTAAGTGAATGAACTTTATCCCACGTGGCTTAGTATTCTGTGCTTTCCCTCATATCGAGGTTATAAAAGCATAAAGCTCTCCTTGGGAAAAGTACAATGGATTTTTATAAACAAAGATAAACAAATCAGGTTACATCACATGACTGGTTATTTCTTGAGGACGGAACCCCTTGAGGAAAAATCTGAGAAGTTGGACGTAGCCCCAGCATCTCAACAATGGTGGAGTCATCCAGATTTCACTATGGAACTTAATGCATAGGTAAATAAAAAACAATTCTTGTTCAGCATTCTTTATACTAAAACGAGCAAGCAAGAGGACAGGTTGCAGTTGAAAGTTTCAATTTGAACCATGGTTCTACATGTTACGGCAGTGAATGAAAAAACTAAAACATAGATGATTGACGAGTTTGTTTGGTGGCTCTTGTGGAGAAGACGAAGAACATTGAGGACGATATCCTTCGTTGCTAGCAACTCCTATGCTGATAAAAGGGATACGTACAAGGAGTTCGTGGTGTTGGAAGACCATTGACTAGTGACGTGAAGGAGATAGTTGCTAGGTGTTAACGACTGGAAGTGGCTGTCGTGCGTGGGTGAATGCATTTGGTAGCATTGTTGGGCATTACGGCTAGGAGTAGCTGTCATGTGTGGAGTAACCACCAAGCGGATTGGTTGTGGAGCCGCCTGTGAGTAGAGTAGCACACTATACACAAGGAGTGATTGGTTGTAGAGCCGGTTGTTAGTAGAATGGTCAACAAAAGACCCCGTGGTGACTACTTGCACCACGCGAAGACTAGTGGAGGGTCGATACCATACGGGCGTGACTAAAGGTGACAGGAGTAGCAATTTTGGCTGTCGCAGCTGGGGTGGACCCTGTAGGAGATAGTAGGGAGTTGGGAATCCATTCCCATTTTGGTGATCAACAGCTTGCTCATAGAAATCAGAGTTTGTGCTTGCAACTTCCAACACAGGCTCCATCTATTTAAATCACTATTGGTGCCAGTGTGAGCACCCACGGCTACTGTGTTGATTAATGAAGGTGCACGCTAATAAAACTCTTGTTTCTGATAATATTTTGCAATGGGCTCTGCTTGAATCTTAGGCAAATCTCCTATTTGATAAAATATGCATTTTTGTTATAATTTTTATGTGAAAATCTGTATGACATATATGCAAACCTAAAGCACACATAAGCCCAAGCTGAATCTATTAAAAGGAAAACTCATAAGTGATTACATTCAACTGTGAAATTGGAGGTCAATATTATCATCTTTCTATTGCCCTTGTTTTGGGATATTACACTTGAATACTTGAAATTTTTCAAAGTCTAGAAGTTGTCCAGACTAGAGTCGAATTTCCCTTTGAGAGCCAAATTGCAAAATAGTATGGGAATTATCCCTACTAGGGTCATTTTTCCCTTGAAGGTGAGTTTGGAGAGCGAAACTTTTCTAAGTCTAGAAGTTGTCCACACAGGGGTGAATTTTCCCCCAAGAGTGGTAATGAACTTGAAAATTGGCTAAGTGTTTGGATTGTACCTACTGGGGTTGATTTTCCCTTCGGGCAAAGGTGACAGATAAAAAAATTTCTAAGTGTGTGAACTATCAAAGCATGGGTTGAATCTCCCTTCAAGGACTAGCAAGTTGGTATTTTTCGAAGTGTTAAGGATGTTGTTACTAGGGTTGAATTTCCCCTTTTGAGGACAAGAAGAAGGTTGAAATTTTCTATGTACGAAGAACTTGTCCCTACCCTAGTCGATTTTCCCACACTTTGGAGGGATGAATTAAAGTGTGGATACTAGCTTGGATTGATGAATGGAGATTGTGGACTTAGCCAAACTTTGATGGATCCTAGCATGGGTAGATTTTCCCCATAAAGGCATTATTTTAAATTTTTTCAATTGGAGGAAAACTAATAAAGTAAAATTGGAAACTTCTAGAAGGTCATTGATCTTTTATCCCACATTGCTTATGGTTGGTAAAGCAACAACCCAAACTCCTTTATAAGGCCATCAACCAAGATGAAAAATCAAAAGGATTTATAAAGGCAATTGCTAAGTGACTGAAAATCTGAAGCAAGAAAGCTAACTTGAAGACAACCCAATCTTGGAGAAGTATAAATGGCAAGTTGAAGTGATGCAAGTGATTGAAGGAAGGCTGAAAGGTGATATTTTCTGAGTTTGTGGAAGCCATTAGATGGCTGAAAGCAATGTATTTTCAGACCAATCTGAAAACCCTCTTATTGCAGACCTTTGGCATCCATTTGGGGATCATTTTGCAACCATTTTAAGTTTAAAGTAAGCGTATTCAGACACAAGTCTGCAGACTGCTACTAACACAGGCGATTTTTAGAAAATTCATATAAAATCATCGAGCCCCCAAGTCAGCCCAAACTTGTTTGCTGAGTCTTCCTTGACTTAATACCAACCATTTGCAAGGATATTCAGTCATTGGGAGGACAAGGTGAGTGAGTAATGTGCGAATTTCTGAGGACAACTTTTAAAATCACTTTTTTCTTGTCAAAATCTGGGTTTGTATTTTGATTGTAATCTGATCCTAACTAAAATGCAGACCATTGGCATCATTCCAAACGTCATTTGAAGCCATTATAAGGTCTGAAACACACTTGTCCTCAGACAAAATTCTGAAGCATCCTTGAATGAGACAATTTTGGCAAAAAAAATTATAATTTGTCCCTTCATCCAACCATTAGAGAAGTTGTTGCTGACTTTTCAAGAGGTCATTTTGTGCACAAATCGTAAAGTTTGAAGGCTGAATTCATCCAGAATAAGGTAAGTTGCAGGCACTGGTTCAGAAAATCAGAATTTTGACAAAGCGTTTTTTCCAAGCTAAACTTGTTCATGCTTTCATTAAACTCATTAGTGCTGATTGAATCATATTTGGATTGGTGTTACGTCTAGAGTTTGGATGATTTTAAGACCTATCCATGCATTGTCTTCAGAAAATCAGAACTTTACTAAGGTCTGATTTTATTATTTTAAGTAATGGATCTTTCTTCTAACACATGGGTAAAATGCAAACTTAGGTTCCAAACTGTTGTGAGGTTTTCACACCATCGCCCCATTGTAAATGGGGACCCCCTCTTTTGCAAGCAGTAGGAGTAGTGGTCTTAGGTAGTCTTTGTTGGCGATAGTTTTCAAGCCCCTTGGTCCGGCGAGTGAAGTTTGGGAGTTGGTTTTGGGCAATTTTGGCCTGCTAAGAAGTCAAGTCTGTCTGGAGCATGGGCAAGAGTTGTGCTAAATCTTTCAGGAATATGGGATAAAAACCAAAGGATTCATGATGAAACAAGTGTAAACCCTCTGAGAATCCTTGTTCCAGCTTCAATTTGATCTTAGAAAGTCGAAATAGATTGTGGGAGCTAGCTCTGCTGAAGGCGTGCTAAATCCTGAAATTTGGCTAAGTCCTGAAATATTCTAAAACCCCCAAAATCTAGAATTTGCACCTTAACTCCTATGAAGCTGAAACCTATCTCAAACATCCTGGAAGGTATTTATACAAATATAAATTAAAGTATAAGAAATACTTATACTTAAATGTTATATTTGTATAAATTCTCTGCCCCTGAACTGAAAATTGGCTAAGTACAAAATTGCAAATCACTGTGTCCAATGACTTATATTTGTATAAATTCTCTGCCTCTGAACTGAAAATTGGCTAAGTACAAAAGTGCAAATCACTGTGTCCAATGACTGGGCGGATTCCGCCCAGCCCTTGGACAGGCTGTCCAAGGTGCCTCTGATTTCCGCTAGCACCTTGGGAGTTGATAGTTGACCCAATTAGATGCATGATGAGCAGTGAAAGGTTGGAGAACATATTTTGATCGAATATGAGGCCATGTTTAATGTTGAGGAGCCTTAGATGAAATTCCGCAATCATGGTGTCCAATGCTTGGGCGGATTCCGCCCAGCCCTTGGACATGATGTCCATGGTGCCTTGAATTTCCGCCAGCACCTTTAGTGATGAGTTTGCCTCCCTTTTGGGTTGAGGGTGTGAAGTTTGATTGTTTGAAGGGGCATGTTTGATGGGGATCAATGTCTATTGCTTGGGAAAGTTTTAGTGAAATTCTGAGAATGGAGATGTCCAAGGTCTGGGCGGATTC
>MU227782.1:807853-819982 GCA_018584345.1 Thuja plicata | reverse complement strand
CTGCGCGGAGATCAAAGCCTTCTGTGCGGCCTCGCCTTCGTCATCTCGTGCCTTTTTATTTCTATCTTTATTTAAAACATTGGGCATAAATCCTTTCCTCACTTCTCTTCCCGAGTACGTCTAGGCAACGGCACCAAATGTTTACCGTCACGGGTAACTTAATAATGCATAGACATAGTACAGGAAATACAATAAACATAGAATATATCATAGAATAATAAATACTTTCAATTCCAGACTGGCAAGTACATTTACATCATAATGATCATATATTAATATCCTGTCCATCCTCCGAGAGGGTATATAAAGTACCCGAAGGGCCACGACCGAAACGTCGTGACGTAACTATCTAACCTCTCGGTCACTAACAACCGAGACTAACATAATACTTTATTAATATAATAACCGATACATTCAAATATCCCAACAACACAAACTATGTTGTAATTGAGATTTTGACAATTGTCTCGATCTAGTTATCTTTTATGCTATTGTGGTATGTTTTATGCAATATAATCAGCGATAAAGTATATAAATGCTGAAAATCTATTCTCTACTATCTATTGGTCTAACTCTATATTTTATTTGCTCTCAAAATATATATGATGTGGAAATGCCCTTTAATTTTTTTTTTTAAAAAGTAATTTTTTACTATTTTTCTTTAAGTTATTACATTTTTTTTTAGATCCGATTTTTCACGATTTTTAAAAAAATCCTATTCTTTTGGTTTGCCGATTTTTTAGCGAAACGATTTATGCTACTATGGAATAAACAACGTAAGTCCCCTTTGTGATTACCAGCAAATCACATTATTTAAACTGAGTGAATGTCCATGATAAAGGGAACCTTGAACTCATTTCATGATCTTACTTTGCAAGCTTAGCACGAAAGATGACCTTATATCAAGAGAGGATTGAATAATTGGTGTTTCACTTTGAAACGTTGAGTATTTGATTCTGCATGTTGCAATGGAATAAAACTCACATCAACAAAAATTGGAGCTAGAAGGAGGGCATGAAAGTTCATTCGTGGAATTGTCAACAAGAGTGAGCTTTCAAGTTATATTTGATATAGAAGATCTCTCTTAAAAGTGAAAAATCCAAAAAAAAATTGAAAAACTTAAAAAATCCAAAAGGAAGAGGTTTCTCAATGGACATGCAAGTTCATGTTCTTCCCTTTTGGTTTGATTTGAACAAGCAATTCCATCCATATGGATTATCTCAACTTGGAGCATCGGGACAATGTAGAATACATGCCACCACGGAGCATGAGGAGATGCATTGTTTGGCATTTCTTTTAAGGGTGGAATTAGCATTGCAACGAAGAAACTCTTTTTCAGATGTGCATAAGCCTATGATATATGTGAGATCAGAATCAAAGTTCCATGAATTTAAAGAGAAGATTCAAAGGGAACCTTGAAGTCATTTCATGATCTTACTTTGCAAGCTTAGCATGAGAGATGACCTTATATCAAGAGAGGATTGAATAATTGGTGTTTCACTTTGAAACGTTGAGTATTTGATTATGCATGTTGTAGTGGAATGAAACTCACATCAACTGAAGGAAGAAAGATCAAGAAAAAGTAAAATTGAATGATGAGACTTTAGTTCACGTTGGGTCGGTTAATACCATTGATTCTCATTTCCACCGTCTCAGAAGATGATTGTTCTCCCATCGAATATAAGGGGTTTGAATAGCATCCCTAGACAAAAGGCTATTCGAGATTTGATAAGATTTCATTCTACCAATGTTGTCTCTATCCAGGACACTAAATTGTTTGTGGAAGGTATGTTGAATTTGGCTTCCAAGGTTTGAGGTAGAGGACAGTGTCAATGCATCGGGGCTCAAGGTAGTTCTAGTGGTGTGGCGTGTCTCTGGGACCCATGTAAAGTTGTTCCCAAGTGGTAGGTGTCTAATGGTCATTCTTTGTCTATGGCTGCTACAAGTTTGGACTCGGGAGAAGTCAACATTTTTTCTAATGTGTATGCTCCGACTTACCTTCTTGGAAAGGCTAAACTTTGGTTGCATATCAAAATGGTAAGGTCCCTTGCCCCATATCTTGCCTAGATTCTTGGGGGCGGACTTTAATGCTATTGTTGATTTGGGTGAAAAAAATGGCAGTGTTGGCAGATTGGAGCATTCTTCTAAACTCCTGCAAGATAATATAGATCTTCTGAATTTGATTGATATTAAGCCATACAATGGTATCTTCACTTGGAATAACAAGACGTGGGGTGAAGATGCTATTTTGGAAAGGCTTGATAAATTTCTTATGTCTTGATTTTGAGTGGGAAATAGTTGGAACACCAGCTCTAAAATCCTTGATTGGAAAGGTTCAGACCACTGTCCAATTAAAACTTTCAACCACCTCTAGAACCTCTAAAAATCCTTCTTTCAAATTCTAGCAACACTAGCTCTAAAATCCTTGATTGGAAAGGTTCAAACCACTGTCCGATTAAAACTTTCAACCACCTCCTCCAGAACCTCTAAATATCCTTCCTTCAAATTCTAGCTTATGTGGCTTCGAGATTCTTTTCTTCAAGAGCATATTGTGAATTGGTGGACCAGACAGAGGCAAGCAGGATTTTGGTACAGCAATGTTCTCTTTTACCAAGAGGCTTAAATTGTGAAGTATATGCTGAAGAGATGGAACGAACATTGCTTCGGTAATGTCTTCATTGCTAAGGCAGCTACTCAATCTCGCTTAGATGTTATCACTCGTAAGATTAGAGATTAGGGGTTACCTGAGGAGTACTTTCGGTTGGAAGCTGAAGCTATCAAGGACCTTGAGGAATGGGAGCTTTAGAAAGAACTTTTTTGGAAACAAAAATCTTGTATTAACTGGTTACGGGAGGGAGATAGAAACACTTCTTTTTTCTGAACTCAGTTAAACACAAGAGGCAAGGTAATTTCATTATCTCTCTCAAATCCTCTAAAGGACGTATTTTATCTTCTTTCAGCTTGCTATCTAGAAAGATTATGCAATACAATTCAAATAATCCTATGGCTAGAGAGGAGGATCTAATCTTACACTGCATTCCTTCTTTGGCAACTAATGAAATGAATGACTTTCTCATCAAGCCTATTACTTTAAAGGAGTTGGAGGGGATTGTATGCCAAATGAAGAAAGCCAAAGCTCCACGGACCTAATGGCTTCCCTGTAGAGTTTTATTAAGAATTTTGGGACATAGTCAAGATGGACCTCTTGGATGCTACAAGGATGCCCCACTATGCGATAGGATTCTTTCTAGATGCTACAAGGACACACTGCCCCCACGAGGCGTTAGAGATGCAGCCACAGGATATTGCACCTGGCTAGCCTCCAATCTTGCATTGGAGGCACTTGGATATCGGGCACTCTGAAACGAAAGCGCCAGGCAGTATCTACAGATAATGTGGACAGTGGAAGGGAGCCCACGAGTTCGGAGGCATCGACTTATTCTGAGGAGGACAACACATATGTGGATAGTGTTGACATTACACTTGGGCAGACGGAGGAGGTTGCCCAGCCATTGACAGAGATTAAGGAGACTCAGTGTGCCCTGCCAGCCACTAAAGGACTGGTGGTGTTCCCTCCTGCCCGTTTGTCCTCATCTATTCTATTTGGGACGAAGGACAGGGTTGGGGCTATGCCTACGGTCACTTTTCCAGTGTTTGGGCAGCCCTGAGTAATTCAGAGGTGACAGCAAGAAGTGTGGTCTTTCTCCTTTGTCTTCAATGAGACACTCAATTCAACTTATACCCTCCTAGGATCCTAGATCCTTTCTTACACCATGTCTTCTACCTATTCAAGGTGGTAGACCTACTTCTCAACTCTTCCCAATTGAATACAATTCAATTCAAGATCTTGCACTTTTGAGCTTTAGGGACACTAGCCCTATTCCAAGCCACAAACTAGAAGTCTTCACCAGTGACTCCACCAACCCAAACTAACTATTGGGACACCTTCCTTATGTCCTGGGGACCAAGAATCACCCTTTGGTTTGTTCCTCTAACTGTCGTACAGTACCTATCTAGGATTGTCCTAGATTTCCTTGTAGCCATGTCTAAGTGGTTTTTCCAACTTAACTTTTCCTCCTGATCATCAATTAGAAAACTAAGGGTATTTCCAGATACCCTTTTGGAAATTATGTTAAACCCCAAAGCCCTAGACTCCAACTCCACTCCGGCAACACCTAACACTCACCAAGTTCGCATACCTAATTGGCCTAATTAGGCTTGGATATCAAAGCAAGTACTAGAAATTGGGTACATGGGATTGAAACAGTGCTTCAGACCTCTTAAACTAACCCCCCACAACTCAAATCCACTCTTAATTCACTCAACCAAACTCTCTAACAAACATAACACTTCATTCTCCTTCATTCTAGGCGGAATACATTGAGATATTCAACCTAGGGCTTGATGCATGAGGGCTTTACCCTACGAGCAATCTCCTGAGCTTCTAGAATCCTTAAATATACCATCCTAACTTGCATTTTCCAGGATCTTAGTGAAATCCACCGGACAAAATGCAAGTTAGGACTTCATTAGTGAAATCTGCTTCTAATAGGCCTCTTCCTGGACTGTTTTTGGAAAATTCAATTAAAAGTACCTCAAATCAAAACTAAACAACTCCAAACCAGTTAGAAAGTAATGTTAATACAGTGGGCCTTCAAAATATCAAGTTAGTTTCCAAGGATCACACCAGACATGGTCGTACAACTCAGAAATGCTCAGTAAGACTAAAAACACTTCAAATGTGAAGTAAAATCGATCCAAAACGCTATGACTGTTGAGCTTCCATCTTGCAACTCTCGAGCAACTTTTGGAAGTTGCATGAGCAACTTTTTGACAACTTTTCAACATTTGGCAAAATCTTGTCTTTTTGCACTCGAAGACTTTTGGAATGAATCCAAACCTATCAACTTGACATAATATGCCTAAAATGACATGGATCCAAAGATTTAACACTAAGGACTCTTAAAAACATAAAAACATGCTTAAAGCAACTTAAGCCTAACTAGGTGATCCAAATGGCCTAAGGCATCTCTAGGCTCATGAGATTGCCTAAGAGATTCTTGACCACACATGGATCCAAAACCAAAATAGGATGATCCTCTAAGATCAATCCATTTATTACAAACATGAATCTTGCAGGATGACAGTCATGGGTGCACTGCACCACCGAGCACCAGTGGACATGACCCCACCAGGCGCAGTTACTCTTGCCGCTGAGCCTCTTGCTATGGCTGAGCCTATTTCAGTGGTCGAGACAATCGATTTACCAGATCAGCTAGGCGAGACTCGGGGAGATATGGAGTTATCCTCTACAGTAGTTGTTGAGGTTGCGGTAGTGGCCCAATTAGAACTTCCAGAGGTGGGCAGAGGGTAGATTACAGAAGAGCTCGAGGAGGCAGGACAGATGGAAATGAAGAAGTGGCTCACCATGTTTGAGCTTACACCAGCAGAAGAGGAACCTATGAAGTTTTCCCCTCGGCCGGAGGAGATAGTTGAGACTGAGGCAGTCGGTTCCCTGGCCAGAAACACATCAGAGGCACAGCCACAGACAGAGGTCCCTATAGTGTTGTCTTCGGCAGAGCAATAGTCGGAGGAGACTGGGGATAGCGAGGCTAGTGAGGCAGGGCCTCGGATTCACCAAACTCGGAGCCGGGAAGACATGGAGTTCTAGACAGATGTAGCGTTACGAGGTAAGAAGATGGTGGCCAGAGCGCAGTCGCAGGCTCTAGAGGATGTAGCCGCAAACTTGCAGCGCCTCCTTACCTTTGTGCGCAAGGATTGTTATGTCGAGTTTGAGAGGTGTTTCACAGGAGATTGGCCTACTTCCAAGACACAGGCTATGCGGGAGGCCTGGAAGGTGGCAGAACCTGTCATAGAGAGTCAGGTAGCAACCTCGAAGACAAATTTGGAGAGGGCTTTTCGGGAGCTTCTCTATTCTCTGCGGCGTATTGAAGTTGCACTGCCGATGCGCATGAGATCGCAACTAAGGCCAAGCATTAGTTGACCACTCGCCTGGTTGATTTGGAGCAGGCTATAAATGAACAGTGGATGCATTGGATCACTCTGGAGGTGTCCTTGAACGAAGAGATACACACTTTGGAGACTCAATTGGAGGCCAGCAGGCGGCACAAGAGGAAAGGGAGACTCAGTTTGCAGCGGAGAAGGTTGCCCTCACTCAGCAGCTTTCCTCACTCACGGAGGACCGAGACAGTATGGCTCATGACCAGAATCAGGCTCGGACTTCGAAGGAAGCCAAGCAGAAGGAACTCCTAAAGGCAACCGGGATGGTGAAATCTTCCTTGGAGAATGAGCTACGGGTTAAGCACCAGCTGAAGGCCCGGACAGAACAAGTGTATACCCTTTGCGAGCAGCTTGGGAAGTCAACAAGATCAACTTGTTTCTCAGGGATGCCTTCTCAACCCCCACCTAGTTCTTAGTTCTTGATGAGACCTTGTTGTTTTGTCTAGTCATCATTTTCCATTTTGTTGTCGTCGTCAGGAGACAACTTACTTTTTGGGGGGGGATGATGTTGTCCGGTAAATGGGTAGTTAGACAGTTAGTCGGTCTAAAGGAGTTACACGGATGCGACGGTTTGTCTCGCATCCCTTCGGACACTATATGTATACATTCTCCTTTCCATAAGGAGGCAGATTATGATATATGGAATATTGTTGTACTTGATGATGAATAAATGAATATAATGTTGTTAAACTTCTCTGTTATATACTTTGCTTGTACATGTATCTGTTGAATCCAGTTTACCCCTGAGGGCAAACAGCAATTGGTCCTTCTTACCTAAGATTTTAAAAGTCTTTGGGTTGGGTAGTGAGTGGATTGAATGTGTTATGAGTTGTGTCACCTCATCTTTTGTTGTACTCATTAATAGTGAGCCTTTTGAACTTTTTGGTGCTTCTCGGGGTCTTCAACAGGGGGATCCTCTTTCACCTATCTTTTTATTTAAATGGTTGAAGGCTTGGGGAGATTTATCAAGGTTCGAGTGAGGCAAGGGTTGATTCAGGACTGGAATTAAGGAGAAAGAATTCCTCCCCACTCTCACTTACAATTTGTTGATGGATACTAGTTTGATGGGCCTTGCTAGAGTTAGTGAGGCTGATAATTTTGGAAGATCCTTGGACATTTATATGGCAGCTTCTGGGCATAGAATCAATGAAGATAAGTCTACCATCTTCTCCTTTAATACACCTAAGCCTATTCAGAATAGGATTGCTAGGATTTTGAAATTCTAGAATGGGGCCCTTCCTTTTGTGTACCTTGGTATTCCCATTGCAATTGGCTCTTCACCAAAAAGGTTTTGGGAAGATGCTTTAGATAAGTTTCACAAAAATGTTTCTCATTGGACTTATAGGTGGCTATCTTCAACTGCGAGAGTCTCTTCTAAAGTTCGTGACTCAAGCTCTTCCTCTTTACTGGTGTTTTGTGCAGGCTGCTCCTAGCTTCATTCAAGAGTTTGATTCCATGTCCCGTTAGTTCTTCTGGGCTGAAAATTTACTTTCAAAGAAATGGAGCTTGGTTAAGTGGGATTCAATCTGTAGAACAAAACAGGAAGGCAGTCTTGGTCTTAGGCAGACTAGACTAAATGGCTAAACTTTATTGGAGGTTGTGTTGTCATCAAGATCATGACTAGACTAGAATCATCACTACAAAGTATCTAGGCAGTGTTGAGAGTAAGGATGTCCCCGAAACAGTCTCGAGGGTAAAGGATCCATGATTTGGAGCACTATCAAAAGAGGTGCCAAGTTAATCAAGCAGGGATTATTTTGGATCTGAAATAAAGGTTCTAACTTCTGAGGCTTTATTTTGGTCGGATTCTTGGGATGGATCCCCTCCTATTCTTTCTGTGTATCCACATCTTCGACCTTTAAGTAACATTTTTCTTGAGGCTGGCTGGACTAAGGTGAAGGACTATAAAGCCTCTAGACGTCTGGGAAAAATTATTATTTTAGTTGGAAAGAGTCGCAAGAATGGCCTCTTGGGGGCTATGAGGAGGAACATCAAGAGCTAGCAAAGATCCTTGCAAGCAAGGTTTGTAGCTCTTTGGAGGAGACAAACATGCTTGTGTGGGGCCCTAATCCGAAAAGTAAATTCTCTCTTGCCTCAAGATATCGAGAGCTAGTCAGGCAACTCTTTGGAAGAGCTGGAGTTCCTTGGTGGAAATAGGTTTGGAGCAATTTTTCTTGGCCTAACTGTAATTTTTTTGTGGTTGGTGGTTCAGAACAAATGTCTAACTTGGGATAACTTATGCAAGCGAGGATTTTAGGGTCCCTCTATGTGTTCTTTGTAAGGGTAGTGGTTAAAAATCCTCTCATATATTTTTCTTATGCCCCTATTCAAAAGAAATTTGGCATTGTTGGTGGGAGATTTGGAATAAGCTTTGTTTTCGTGCTTCTACCTTGATGGAGTTTTGGGATCAGTTGAGGTACCCCCTTGCTCATAACTCTTTTTCTACATACTGCGTGGAATATTGGCCCTACATTTATTCTCTGGCAAATTTGGTTGGAAAGAAATAGAAGAATTTTTTAAGACAAGAAAATGATGAGTCATCAATTATGGATATGAATTATTTGTGGGTTGTAGGAAACCCTCTTAGCCAAGTGTGATTTATCTAGCACTGTGGATCCAAGGGACTCAGCTATCAAAGATTAGGCCTCAAGGGTTGTAGAGCCAATGTCCTCCATCTCCTGTGGTTCGTCATGGCAGGAACAAGGTTAAGCGGGCTGGTTGTTGGAGACCTCCTTATAAAGTGTTGAAGATAAATACTGATGGTTCCTCCAAAGGCAATCCTAGGCATGTTAAGATTGGGGGGAAATGGCATAGATTCATTCGGGGTGGTTCAATTTTTCTTTTCTACCTATAAGGGTTGCCATACTATTAACTTGATGGAAGCACTAGCTATCATCTGCACTTTGTAGACTTGTGCTTTGGAATGACAGAAGTTTATTCGTGAAACTGATTCATAGGTTGTAGTTAATATGCTGAATAAACGGGAGACGGAGGGAAAGAACTGGCAATTAGTTAGTATGGTCAACCAGATTGCCAGACTGAGGAAATCTTTAGATTGTGTTACCTTTGTTCATATTCCTCGAGAATGGAACAGGATAGAAGACTGTTTGGCTAAATGGGCTTTTATGCACATGGGGACGTGGGATGTCAAGGATTGCAGTCACTTGTCTTTTGAGTATTCTTGTTTCCTGGAAGATCTTGTTATGGAGGACATGAGAGATTATCTAGGAGTTTTAGGTGATCATTGATTGTAATTGATTAAAATCAGCAGCAAAACAAGGGTGTTGATCATTGATTGTTGTTTTGGCTTTTGGCCAGTCGTTTTGCTGTTCTTAGCTTCCTTGTATTCTTCTTTGTTGGATTCAATAAATTTTTACCCCTTCTTTTGAAAAAAAAACATGTCAGATAAATTTGTGTTATAAGGTACAAGGATATGTTGTACTTGCACAAAACCTCAAACACTTAAACATAAGGTGTTTACAAAACTCCATGCTTCTCCAATAGTGTGTGACTCAAACTTCTTCAAAACTTATCAGTTATCTAGCAATTAAGGCACAACTAACTTGAATTCTTTATTCTTTTTATGAATTATATTCCTGATTCCACTTCAAACTCATGACTTGATAATATAAGTCAAATAATATGTCAATGACTAATATCAATGCCCACTATCTCAGATTTGGTCAATCAGATGCAGTCTTAATGAGTTGCTTCTTGTAGATAAATTTTTACTCAATGATTATTATGGTCTCTTCTGTATCAGGTATGGCACCAATGATATGTAAGATGAACTCCCCTTATAGTTGCCTATTATACTTATATTCTTATGCCTGATGTCAATAAGGCAAGTCCTCAAATAAACCAACCTTAAATCAGATGAGTACAATAAGTCAGAGTATGGTCTGAAGGTGAAAAGAATTTTAAGTCAGTGTTTGCTGCTGTTAGTAGTGATCTGATATTAAAAGGTTTTATGGATTCTATCAATCTAGACTCTGAAATTTTATATTAATGTCCTCTATTATATCCAGCATAAATGTCCTGAATAAGATGCCTGAATTCAATGATCTAAATGTCTTCTTATATCTTATGTTAACAAGGATGAGATATTTCTCATGCCTCTTCATACTTGCCGCCTTTCATAATCATTACTACTCGTACCTTTACAATATTGATAAGAGATTAGACTCATGTGCAAATCGGTGATATCCAGATTGGTTTGTCCAATAATCTTAGATTCCCTTCCTTATAAATATCGATTAGTATCCTTTACTTAATCACTGTTACTAAAAGAAAGACTGTTGATTACGTCTTAGTTTGTATATATATTTGTATATACGTCGATTGACTTATGGAAATCGATCTGTCCAGGATCGTCAATGATTAGGATCACGTTGCAATTATTTTATTTCATTCATATTGCCATTAATTGAAAAGTATTTGGAAGATATTGTCGCCAATGTGTTTTGCTAAAATAGCGGCTAATGTGCTCTTTGCAATATCCTTCGATTAAGACCATTGGCTGACCAATCAAATTTATTACTCTTCGTTTATTGGTTCACGTTAACTATGTTCTATATAAGTCTGTATACAATCTCAGCGATGACTATTTCATTTACTCCTGACTCAAAGAATAGACCCCAAATAGATGTTGTTACCTGGTATTTTATCCACCCTCGATCACATAAAGTCTTTGCACTTGTTATCAACTCCTTTCGACGGAGGTCAGAAACATTTCTGATTGTTTTAATAATACCAAGGTTGTGTGCTTATTTAAAGATCATGGACTATTGAGCTGAACTAATTATATAAGTTTAATCTTTGTAATTATTTATTCATTTATATCATATTTTAATTTCATTCTATTTCAATTCTTATTTATTCATTAATATTATTATATTAATTATATAATATATTATTAGTATATTAATGATATAATATACTATTATTCTATTAATGATATATTATATTATTATTATATTAATAATAAATTATATTATTTTTATTTGTTCATTTATTTATTTCAATTATTTATTAATAAATCTTATTTGAAAAAGGGGACATTACATGTAATGTCCCCTTCTAGATTGAGCCAAAAAAAATATTTTTTCATTATCTTCTTGATTATAAACCTTGCAACCACCAAGAGAACACAAGTGCATACATAGACCAGACTAATGACATCAGTTAGCCCAATGTATATAATTTTAAAATACAATTTCCTATGCTATTATCATTCTTAACCAAATTTAGAGTATAGGGATCAAATCATGATAAGTTTGGCCAAGCCAATCCCATACTAAGTCCAAGAGCAAAACTTTGGCCCCCTTGGCCTCAGTGGAAGGACTTAGACATCCACAAGAGGTGGTCTACTTAGTAGGACACTTGCTTTGCTTCCTATCTATGCTTCATCCCTTATAGTTGATTAGCTCAAAATGGTAGGAACTTTGACCCTCTTGGCCAATCTAAGCCCAAGAACGGGACTTTGACCCTCTTGGCCTTGGTGTCAGGACTTTTGACATCCACCAAGGTGGTCTGCTTAGATGGCAGCCTTATACCCTCTTACCTACATCTCCTATAGTTAAGTAGCTTATCATAGTAGGAACGGTAGGAAGATCTTAGTGGCGTCCTCAACTTGTCCAATCTAAACCCAAGAGCAGGACTTTGACCCTCTTTCCCTTGGTGGCGGGACTTTGACACCCAACAAGCTGGTCTACTTAGATGGCAGTCTTATACCCTCTTACCTACACCTCCTCCTATCCATGATGAGGTTTAATATTGGTGTACTTCTGAAATATATTAAAGCTAATCAAACTAATAAACAATGTGATCATTCTTATAATTCAGATATATGGGATCCTTCAAATGTATATTATTGATTATTCAAATATATAATTCAGATGTCTATACATATATTAAATATATATCTAAGAACAAAATCAGAAATATATATGTATGTATGTATGTATGTATGTAATTCTGAATTTGATATATATAATTCTATGTATAAATATATATATATATATGTATAATTCTGAATTTGATATATATAATTCTATGTATAAATATATATATATATATATATATATATATATATATATATATATATAT
>MU227782.1:781590-794337 GCA_018584345.1 Thuja plicata | reverse complement strand
CAGAAAATCTATCAAATCCTTCCTACAAAACCTCAAATCCATTATTAAGAATCATTACACAAAACATTTAATTCAAACATTCAACATTCAATCTCATATTGATCGAGTTCGAGGAATTTGCCAGCCAGAAAACTCACGAGCTTAATTTCGCTATAGAAAAACCTTGAAGAAAGTGATCAGGTTCAAGGTGAAGGTTTACCCGCCTAGCTGTAGCGAAGCCTAAAGTGCAGGGGAATTTGGATTATTCCCGTTTGTTGGCCAGAATTGATTTGGAATTCTATTGGAGAATTGGCAGGCTCTTGGATTTCCAATCTGTAGTTTTGGGAACCAACACCGACAATAGAGTATTCTTCACCACCGCCAAAAATAACTGAGTCCGTGTAGGAGAACTCAACAAACCAATCACGCCTGTGAGTGAAATGGTGAGAAGCACCAGAATCAATGTACCAGGCAGAAGACTTTACATTGTCTGCAGATCTTTTAGCCATGAAGGCAAAAAAGGCAGATTCTTGCTGCTCTGTGTGCTCAGCAACATTTGCTTGGGGCTGAAACCCTACCTGCTTCTGCTGCTCGTAGGCCAGTCTGGTACGACAGTCCTTGATCATATGACCAAATTTGTGATAGTAATTACACTACACCTTTTTCTTAGAACCATCCTGAGATTGAGAAGGGCATTTCTGCTGAAAGGACTGATATGATTGAAATTTGCCCTGATCCTTGTGAGAGGATTGGGCTGGGAAGCCCTGTTCTGAGGAGGACGAGGTGGCACTGCTACCAAACTGTAGTTTCCAATGATCTTGCTACAGAAGTTTGGTGCACAACTCTGGGAATTTCAAATCCACATTAGTCGAAGTAATGTTGAGAGTTTCTATGAAGTGCTCATAAGAGGATGGTAGACTTTTCAGAGTAATGACTACCATATCTTCTTCCTCCATTTTCCAACCGATAGCTACAAGCTGATCGCGAATGTCTTTAATCTTCGGGAGATGCTCCTGTAAAGACATGCGTTCATCCATTATGATGGAGAACAACTGGTTATTCAGAAAGAATGCGCGACTTTTGTCTGATGTCTCATGCAATTCCTTTAGATACTTCCAGATGTCGGCAGCAGATTTGCCAGAAGGAATATGGGGGAGCTGATCATCGATGATAGAGAACTTGAGAAGCATGACAGGTTCTCGATTCTGATCGTCAAACTTGTCCTGATCTGCAGGAACAGAGGTCGGACGAGTCTCGGTACCGAGAACAAGCGCATCCAGACGACAGTACTCAAAGATGGTCAACATGCGCTGCTTCCAGGTGTTATAATTGCGGCCGTTGAATCGTTGATTGCCTTCCAACATCAAGTTGGTGAGTGACGCCATCTTGCATGCTTCCCAATGTAGAGAAAGCAAGAAATAAAGAAGAGGCGCAAACCCGAAATTCAAAAAACACAAATCCCAATGCAAAAAACAGAAGCTGATGCGGTACAAACATCAAAAAAATGAAGAAATACTGCTGGAACGGATTTCAAGGTAGATTTTCGGCTGACCCAGAAAAAACTGACAGACCCAGAAGAAATCTGAAAAAACCCAGAAGGAATCTGAAATCGGATTTGAAATCCGTTTGGCATAAATTTTGATGCACGAAAAACGATGCACCCAAAAAATTCGGAGACCAACCCATTTGAGATCTCGAAAAACCCACCAAGAATCTGTAAGAAGATTTTTATTTCGGCAAAAAATCAGGGAGTTTCGAAGGAAACCCTAGTCGGCAGTTTATTCCTTCAAAAATTGCAGAATAATGGCGGATGTGCAGACAAAACGAACTAAGGAACCCGAAGATTTCGTTGAATGCAGATAAAGAAGCAAAAAACCGACTATAGAAAACGAACGAAGCTATTTTCAGAAGCCACGAATCAGCAATGGCGTTGCGTGGGAAAGGAGAGGCCAACAATGGCATCGCGCGCGGAAGAAGCAGCCACGAATCAATGGTAAAGACATCGTGCAGTTGAAGAGGAGGTCACGAAACAGAAGCACAGACGTCAAGCAAGGAGGAAGAACCACTGAGAGTTGTAGAAACTGAGCTGCGAGCTAGAGGAGTATCGCGGGAGCTGAGAAGAAAACCGACGGCCAAAACTCGACCAAAACCAAAACCCGACGGCCAAAGCTCGACCAGAGATCTAAAACGATAGCCCTCAAATTTGCAACGAACCCTATACGGGTTGTAAAACAAAAATTTCAAGTTTACCGAAAATTTCTTTTTAGAATCTGGTCTAAAATTTCATGAAGAAATTACAGATTTTCCAAACCTATTTCGAAAACAACTCAACAGATTTCAATAATGAAATTATTATTTTTCGAAAAAAACTAGCTCTGATACCATATTATGAAGTAATTGGTAAAATATGTTATGTTATTCACAAGAGCAAACGCTCAATAAATAGGGAATACAGACTTTACAAAGAGGCAAGTTTCTAAAATAGAAACTGCCAAAAAGATCAGAGACGATCTTAAGAAGATATTTACAACAAGATACAACATTGAGCATTAATACTAAAAATAATAAAATAATATTCTAATATAATTTTCCAGACAAAGGCTTGAGCAACCTGTTAAAGTATGATAGATATGGTCAGATATATGAATGATAATCTATATATATATATATATATATATATATATCATATTGCTTGAAAAAATGTTTATCATTCACATACCATATCATAATATGATAACAGTTCCAAGTATATTGACAAATCTGTTCTTGCAGATTATAATTGACTAACTATGATTATTTCATGTTCCTCTATATGATTGAATGCAGATATCAAACCAGATTAAGTCTGATTATATCTTCATGATCGGCGATCTCATATATATTATTTTGGTTAAGAACAAAGTCATTACAAACCCCGATTAGTGCCTATAATGGGACATGTCCTGAATGGACATATCAATTCAGGACTATATATATATATATATATATATATATGATCCGATCTGCCTAGAGAGCATCGAAATCAATAAATGCTTTATATAGTGCAGATCGGGTATTACCAAAATCAAATTCAGACTCGGAAAATATTCAGTATTTGTTAATGTTGAATTGCATCACATTCACATTTGACATAAGATCAAGATCATTACTTTCTGATTGAAATCCGCAAATAAGAAATCTGAGATAAATTTAATGATCATATACATGGTATCAGAACCTTGTTAAGGAAGATCCGATTAACTTTGAGACATCAGATTACTCAAAACACATTCTACCTTGAAATTAAAATGCATTCCATTCTTCATAATGTCCAGTGTAATCAGATTTGAGGACCGTCTTGAAGGTGCAAACAACTTTACATCATGGAAATTCAGAATCATGATGATACTGAAAGAAAATAAGTTAGACTCGTTTGTGAAAGAAAATAAAATAGAACCAGAGAATGACCCGGACAAAACTCAATGGATTGAGAACAATGAGAAAACTATGAAACTTATAGTAGATGCAGTTAGGGATCATATAGTACCTCTATTGGCAAAACATGAGACTGCATACCTTATGTTTAAATCCCTTGAAAGCACCTTGGCAATAAACAACACCAGTAGAACCCTAGCTCTAAAGAGGCAAATTAATCATATAAGCATGAACAAGGGAGAATCCATCAATGCATACTTCATGAGAATCACTGAGCTAAGGGATCAACTGTCAACGGTTGGATATCAAATTATAGCAAAGAGTTAACACTTATAGCTTTAGGTGGCCTACCAAATTCATGAGTCATTTGTTCAAGGAATAAGTGCAAGATCAAAACTCCCTAAATTTGATCAGTTAAGATCTGACTGTCTACAAGAAGAATCAAGACAGATGACAAAAGGGAACAAACATAAACCTATAAAGGAGGACATTCATGTTTTAAACACAAATTCTCATAAGAAAAGTAAGAAGAAGAATTTCAAAAGGAAGAGAAATTCTCATGGAAAGGGCTCATCCAAGCAGAGGAAAGATGTTTCCCAAATTCAATGTTTCAGATGTGATCAATATGAAAACTATGCAATCAAATTTCCTGACAGAACAAAGCAACAAGCATCATTTGCTAAGGTTGGAAAGACAAATATAGAACATGCTTCTGAGAAATTTGTTTTCTACTCAGCATTATCAAGCCAAGTATCAAACAAACTTAACACGTGGGTGATTGATAGTGGCTCATCAAGACACATCACAGGATTCAGAGAACACTTAGATACTATGGTAGAAGAAACTGATGAAGAAGTAACGATTGGGGATGATTTTGCACATCCAGTAAAACGGGTTGGAACTTGCACCATCAAATTGAAAACTAGCATCTCTATAAAACTCACTGAGGTATTATTTGTGCCAGGAATTAAGAGGAACTTAGTATCCATATCTGATCTTGAAGACAACGGATATAGGATTAGCTTATGGATGCGAAAGTTTTTGCATGGCCAAAGAACTCCACCATAAAGAAAGCTCAAACTATAGGTATAAGACAAGGATGTCTATACAAACTTTGCACTGAGAAAATCAAGCCCTTATTCATGAGCCTTCTGACTCAAATGAAATTTGGCATCGAAGATTAGGACATATTCATTTTCTTGCCCTAACTTCATGGAAAAATTGGTAACAGGACTACCCAAACTAAACCAAACTCATACAGGGGCATGCAAAGGGTGTGCCTTAGGGAAAAACACTAAGGGGACTTCCCAAAATAGTTTGTGTAAAACCAAAAATGTATTAGAATTAGTCCACTCTGACTTATGTGGAGTCAGAGTGGACCCATGTTTGTACCCTCCGTGGGAGAATTCTTATACTATGTAATATTTGTAGATGACTTCTCTAGAAAAACCTGGATATATTTTCTTAAATGTAAAGAGTCGGAAGAAATCCTTAAAACGTTTAAGGAGTTCAAACTCTTACACAAAACTTTTCTGGGAAGAAAATCAAAATACTGAGAACAGATAATGGGAAGGAATACACCTCAGAAATTTTTAAAGAATTTTGTGTAAATGCTAGGATTAAGAGGGAATTTACTGTACCTTACAATCCACAACAAAATGGTGTTGCTGAGAGGAAGAATAGAACTATTGTAGAAGCTGCTAGAGCAATGTTGTACAATCAAAACATAGAAACTTCGTTTTGGGCAGAAGCCTCTAGGACAGTTGTCTACATTCAAAAGAGATGTCCCCACTCACATCTAGATAACAAAACTCCCGAAGAAGCATTCGTTGGTGTAAAACCTGTTATAAGTCACTAAAGGATTTTTGGCTGCCCTGTCTAGATACATGTGCCTAAAGAAAAGAGGTCTAAGTTAGAACCCAGTGGCAAGAAAGGGATGTTTATGGGCTATAGTGAAACATCGAAAGTGTATAGAATATAAATACCTGGACAGAAATAAATTGAACTCAACAGAGAGGTCATCTTTGAGGAAGACATTGCTTTCAGAGATCGAAGAGTTCCCTAAGTGATCTTGGGTCATGCAATATCTCCAAGGGTTTTCGTCCTAGAAGATTATCCAAGAGAAAGCTCTCCAAAACAAATGAAAACAAATGAAAACAAATAAACTCTCCATATAACATATGCTTGGAGAAGGATGAGGCTCCTTTATAAACACTTCGCTTTTATTTTATTTTCTCTCCAAAAGCAACTTTATGTTATAATTTAAAGTTGACATTATAATATAGTTATTTTATTAATTTAAACTCCCCCATTGCTCCAAAAATGGCCTTTTCATAAATATAATGATAATTTGACACACAAGGTCCCCGTTTTATGAGCCCAAGCTTTAGAAATTCTTATCCTGGTTCCAACGAGCTATAACACTAAGGTTCTCATTAGACAAATTTCATTAAAATAGCAACCTTAGTAAATTTAATTAAATTATAGCCAATAGTACACCCAAATTGCGAAAACAACTGAAAAGCATCGGAATCGAAATCTAACAGCATAGGAGAGATCTCAATGATGAAAGATGATAAATGAGCCTAGCTGGGTGACTTGCCAAAAATTGACGCTCCCTCCAAGAATCTTGGAACCCAAACTAGAAGCCAAAAATAACATTTGAAAGTGTCATTTAATTCCTCTTAAACATCCGAGCTCATTGGCAACATCAAAATACTCCTTGAATCATCCTGACACCAACTCAGAATGTCAACAACAATTGCACTGCTAGGAGACCCAAAAACAGGGACATTACAATCCTCCCTTCCAGGAATTGCTTGTTCGCAAGCAATGATTCATTGTAAACCCCCCCTCCAGGATCCCAAATCAGTCTCAGAAATACTATTCTTCCAATTCGCTGCACCACTATGATATTACTAATTTCAACCATACTGTCATCCCACAGCACTATGGTAAATACACCATCAATCATGACAATTCTTGGATCCTAGGTCTGAGTTGTAGAATGCATCCCAAGAGTGACCAAGTGGAAATGCCTACATAAGTCCACCAAAAGGAGCATCCTCAAACTATTACCAACTCCCTAAAACATGACTACCATGGGAATGCTCCACCTAGATCTAACACAAGTAAAAGGGACATCCACTTTTCCCATTACCTGTAATATCCAATCACTCCAGACTGATTACAAATGGAATATCCAACTGCCACAACTCCCTCTCTAACTTGTATCCCAAAATGGTAACCATACGAGTGAAGCAAACAAGAAGGCCTATCGGATTTGGTACCTTTTGCCACAAGAAAAAGCACCTCATACCAATCATCCACCCCAGTCTTATGTGACATTCGGAGCACCAAGTCATCACTACGTGGGCTGAATGAAAAAGAATGGGCATATCTCACTATGTAATTACAGTGAAATGCATTATCATGCACAATCTGCCTACTCAGGAGTACAGATGAATCATACTCATCCCGCTCTACCCCAATGTAATCATCATGCATCCTCAGTGATATCAGAGCCACCGTTGCCCTCAGTTATTTCATTATTCCCAGCATCATATACTCCATTGACTTATTCAATCTACTCCATTGACTTATTCAATCTTTACTGCCCTTAAAGTAACCTCTTGTACCTCTCTCTGCAAATGTTCCATATAGCTACCTTGCAAACATGATGGCACGGTCTCTACCTGAAAGCAAGTGCAAGTAATCTGATTTTATCGCTCCAAGTACTCGTCTAAGAGTTTGCAGACTCAATGTTGAGAGTCCAATCCTAGGCCAATTTCGTCCCTCATCAAAACGAACAATCCAAATGAGGTATTCAATGAATTTATCTGCAGTATTAAAACGAGCTAAGGCTTCTGCAACTTCCTCCTTCGAGAGCTAACCCTCAAGAGCTGCTCCAAGAGATGCAACCTGCTGGAAATCAAAGGAATCGTTTGTCAAAGTTTTCCCCTCATGGCTGCAAGTTGCACGTCCCTGTGAATCCTTCTTCTCTTACAAGAGTTCAAACTCTTGATGTGTTTTCCCATTGTTATTGCCAATGGGATATGAAGTTTCCTCCTCCACAGCTGATTTACAATCAGCATCATGCTCACCTGCAACAATCTCACGGCTGCAATCTAAATCTCCCTGTACCAACTCTCCAACCTGAAGTTCCTCAACTCCTGTTACCTGTTGGTCCTCCACACGTATTATATTTGAATGTTGCATCTTAGTTGATGATGCCATAGAATATGGGATTTCTGATTGAGAAGAAGAAAAGTGTGACATAATCAATTTTTGAGCAAACTCGTCTACCTGATTTTCTGCTTCATGTAATGCCACTAAGGTAATCTCTAGGGTGTACTTAGTCCTCGAGAGCTCAAAGGTAAGGGTGTCTCCTTCCTTCTTCCTCAATGTCTTTGAATAAATCCCTGCAAAATCGAGGAGATGATCACAATCTGAAAGATGTAGATGATCTGATTTCATTGCTTTCATCCCTTCCTTGACCACCTGCAAATGCAAGAATTCTGCTTTGAGCCCCTTTTGTCCCTTCTCCAACTGTTCCTCCCAAAGGTGTTTTTCAATCATCCCATATATGTCATCAAAATCTACTAGAGCTGCAACAATTTTATCTTCAAAGACTTTCAATTGCCTCTCCAAATTATGTGAGCTAGTGGGTGTATGAAAAAAAATAGATTCAGATGAAGTAATTGAGTGTCCTTCATTACACATCAATGCTATTAATACCATCTTTCATGCCCATCTGTGTAGATGAAGTGTGAGCAACACTATGGTAAAAAGTAGATCCACCCCAAGGACCCGCACCATATGTAGGGAGTGGGACCATTTCACCCGGACCAACATAAGCATCAGTACTCACATAAGATGTGGAGTCATCATCATTGGCTGATTGGAAAACATCTTCATATGGGCTATCAATACGCACTAGTGTGATTAGCCTCATACGATAGCTTTACCTCCAAGCTTCCTACCAATAAACTCATGCAATCAATAACATCTTTCCCATGACCAAGTGTAGGCTGCAAATCACAAGTAGTTAGTTCCTCTTTCTTTTCCATCCTCTCTTCAAATAGATAATTTTTCTTTCCTTGTCCTTGCACCCCTAGCTCTTCTTCTTTCCCATTGCTTTCTCTGCTATCTTTTGATTCTTCTTTCCTTCTTTGTTGTTGACATGAACTTGTAGATACCAAATCATAATCATCCTCATCTGGTATGCCCCTTAATTGTGTGAAGGAAAGGAGGTCACGTATCTCTTAGGAAGATTGCAGTACTTCTGGTAGCTGCTCATAATTGCATCATTGGTTGCCTTGGCATGCGGCCTCTTACTTGTAGTTGTTGATGGAGATGAAACCTTAGAATGCGTAGTTTTCCTTGAATGTTCATCATCTGACACTGCGATTTTCCGATTGTTCTATGTGTTTCTCTTAACTTTGTAGAATCCTTTGTTGTTTTCTCCCAACTAAGCACCTTTTCCTTCGATGGTGAAGCAAGAAGGAAAGAAGGTAACAATCTACCATCCTTAATTCTAGTCATTAATGTAATATGTAGCTGAAGCAAACTGATTTGGCTGGACATATCAAAGCTCTGACACCACTGTAAGAACCCCTACTAATTCTTATTTGTTTTCTTCAAGTTTGGATATTTGACATTTTGTCAAACACTTGGCACACAATACACCATTATCTGATATCTGATTATAGTTTATGTTTTATGGGTTTATAACAATTGCTAATTCAAATAGAAATGCATAGAAAATGAATATTATGTCGTCCACAATCTACAACCTTCATATTTCATGGAAACATTGTTGCCCTCACATTATTTTAAGAGAGAACATAAACATAATGAAATAAAAATGATTGCTGATATAACATATATGCAGATTACAAATCAATAATGAGAATATCTAACATTATTTGATGAATCAAACTCAGAATAGTGTTGTTATATGTTTCAGTCCTTCATGTCTCATTAAGTATGCAAAAATATGTTGATAAACATGCCCTAGCGGGTCAACCCATCTTTCCAAACAAGGAAGATGTATTACAATCAAACGACATATAAATCAACTCCAAAAAAATCTCCTAATGGTAGTGCTAGGATTTGCTAAAGTGAGATATCCAAGGTTGTCGCAAAAAGGGATGAAAACGTTAATCGAAAAGTAGGATCGTTCCATAGGTCTACTCTAAAAATCAGAATTCCAACCAAACCCTAGCAGCCAGCATATGCATAAAACCCTCCTTTGATCAAGTTGCTTCCTTCCTCTATGAAGCAATGAAACCAATGAAACCAATGAATGCCTCCAAAATGATCTGAAAATCTGCATTGTGATGTAGCTCCAAACCAGTTTTGAAATGCAATGCAGCTCCAATGGAATTTCGTGATGAATCCCTCCCTAAGTGATCTTAGGTCATGCAATATCTCCAAGGGTTTTTGTCCTAGAAGATTATCCAAGAGAAAGCTCTCCAAAAAAGTGAAAACAAATAATCTCTCCATATAACCTATCCATGGAGAAGGACGAGGCTCATTTATAAAGACTTCCCAAACCATAGGTGAACCTCCACTCTCAATGTGAGATTAAAACACACTTTTATTTTATTTTCAATCCAAAAGCAACTTTATGTTATAATTTAAAGTTGACATTATAATAAAGTTACTTTATTAATTTAAACTCCCCCATTGCTCCAAAAATGACCTTTTCATTTATATAATGATAATTTGACACACAAGGTCCCCATTTTATGTGCCCAAGATTTAAAACTTCTCATCCCGGTTCCAAGAAGCTATAACACTAAGGTACAATTTTCATTAAAATAGCAACCTTAGATAAGATAAGATAAATCTATTAATATCAAACAAAAGACCACAAAGGGTCAAAGGGACTGCCAAGTACATCAATAAGAGGCCTATCCGCAACATAGACACCAAACAATGCCCAAAGAAGAAAGCAACTACTGAAGTAAAAACAGAAAGAAGGATCCAATGGAAAAGCGAAGAAATCCTCCCATACCCAATTAAGGGTTTTGAATCGTAGTGAAAAACTTTCGAACAGAAGGATAAGCAATAGGACCAGTCAGAATCATGGGCCGCCTCGGAGTAACCCTGGATGAGGATGGTTGCTGCCGAAAAGAATCTGTCCTAGGTCTCACAGATCTGGAATAAGTGGTGGGCCCAAGCTAACGCTTGGTACTGTGCACTGAATGAATCCCTGTGAAGAAGGAAGTAATAAGCTGACAGGGTAGAGGCATCGTCGAATGCTAGTGTTGAAGTGTGTGCTCCCGAAGCCTTAGGGCTTCCTGGAAGTAAAGGGCAAGGCATCTCTGGTCCGTATATCTGAAGAAGGTGGAGAGCAACCGCGCCTCCCTAAAGAGGCAGTAGAACCTCCCCATAATCTCGTAATATAGAGGACATCGAAAGATGAAGTGCTCCTCAGACTCCACCTCCCCAATGTTACAAAGCTGACAAATCCTGTGCACTTTAACAAATATGATGTTCGGTCTTGCAACGAAGTCGATGCGAACCTTCTCTGGAGGAGCCGAGGGAGATCCTGAGGGAATGTGTCCAGTTGTGGGATAAGTAGGAAGGGCGAACAATGAGTCTGTCCTTCAGATCCAAAAAGTTCTCTGCATAGAAGGCCATCTTAGGGCAAAGACCCCCGTGGGGTTTAACCCAAATAGTATGAAGGAACTACTTGTAAATGTCATCTCTGATGCACCTATTCAGCTCCTAGCGGAGAGGAAGAAGATGGGGGGCATCGAGAGAGTACTGGAAGGGAGGGAGGCAATCCATAGCAATCCCAATAGACCCAAGAAGGGTCAAAGTCTCAACAAAACATCCACGAGCCCGACCAAAAGAATCATTAGAAACAACGATAGACTTTGAAGAACAGTACGTAAGGTAGGGGTATCTGTGACGTACCTCACCCAAATCAGCAAAGCCCCGAATGCGGTGAAGGTAACAAACCAGATTGAATATGGCCTCAAGCCTGAAGGGACGCGCCCCAAACTCTACAAAAATAATGGTGTGCGAGATGGATTGCTTGCATCAGATGATGCGCTAGAGGAGAATCTGAACTCACTCGACAAAGGCCCAATCAGAATCCAACAAAGGACCCCACACCATCGAATCATAGAGGACAGTAGGTCTGATAAGTGTATCCATAAGAGTCATCTTGGACAAGGTATCCTGGAAATGGTGTCGGAAACATTGTCGCTCTAGGAGGACTAACAAAGCATACCCCTTATTTATCCATGGCTAAAGGGCAGGTCTCATGGTAAACCGTGGCCCAGAAAACTTGACCCCCAAATATATATGTATGAGGACGAGATCTCCACCTCCACACCCATGAAGAAGAAATGGAGGTGAGAGGTCTTATGGGCGTTGACGACCATCACCTTGGTCTTCCCCAAATTAACTGTCAAATGCTACAACTTGCAAAAGCACACAACATCGTCCAACTATCTCTGTAAACCCTTTGGAGAGGAGACTAAAAGAATGACATCATCCACAAATAGCAGAATAGAAATCAGGACCTACTGAAGAAGGCAACCATCCCCAGGAAGAGTGTGGTCCTGAAGATACCTCTCTAGCTCGTCAATGTAGATACCGAAAAGAGTAGGCTACAAGGGGCAACCCTACTTAACCTCGATGGTGCTCCTGATGAAGTCTAAAAATCAAAAAGGGGTCTTGAGACGGCTCAAAACCGTCTCGAAAAGTCTCATGATAGCCGCCAATAGAGTATTTGAAATACCAATATTCTGAAGCGTCTGAAAAAGGGTCGTCCTAGGGACAGAGTCAAAGGCATTGCGGAAGTCCACAAAGCAACAATACACCTTCGAGGAGCAATAACGCGCCTCCTCAATAATGCCCTGAAGAGTCAATATGTGATCCATTGTCTGATAATCCTGTCTTAAACCTGCTTGCCCCTTGGCACGAATGTGACAGTGATCCAACTCTCTCGATAGAATAATATGAAGAGTCGTGCCATACAGCTTACAGAAGGTGTGTCCAACCATGATGGTCCTGTAATTATTTAGGTCTGAGGCAGAACCTGCCTTGTGGATCGGATGGATGATGTGGTGCGCCCAAGAGGGGGAAAGCCTGTGCAAACAAGGTTGAAGAGATCAGCTAGATAGGACCCCGAAATTGTAAAGTCATGCTTGAAGAGCTCAGCCTGAAAACTCCCCTCGTCAATTGCCCAGCTAGTTCATAGCTTTGACTGCCTCCCTGATAGTGGTATAGGAGAAATGGTGGCAATAAGGGGGGGTACAACCTGGAAAGGGTGCTGACCGGGGACATCATAAAGCGCAAAGGTATGGGAAACCAATGAACCGTAATCAAGCT
>MU227782.1:743992-781573 GCA_018584345.1 Thuja plicata | reverse complement strand
TGGCGGGGGAAGAGTGTACGCCGAAAAAATTTGGGGGAATTGTGGAGGGAGGCAAGAAGGCTACGTCTACGCTGGGAAATGTGAAGATGCTTCTTATGGCGGAGGACCTGACGATAGGTCTTTAGAGAAATGTACGAAGGGTGGTGGAGCATGAAGGTCAACCACAGGGTCCGATGAAGGTCAATCACAGGGTCCACAATGTACGAAGCAGCGCTTGGTCGGCTAGGGAGGGAAGTGACGTGAAAGTGGCTAATGGACTATCGGGAAAGAGCGTAATCCACTACGCTAACGCCCCCACCATGAGGCCTGCATGTGAATAAGTGTGATCCAAGGAAACACAATAACCCATTAAGGACCACTAGATCCAAAAACTCACCAAATTGTAGAGCATGTCTACCCTATTTGGTTAGGGGACCATCCGCATCCTCGGAGAGCTTGTGTAGCCCCATAAGAACCGGATGCAAATCCTCAATGCATAGAGAGTCAGCTGCCCTACTGTGAAGGGGAGTCTGTGCGATCTGAGTCCTGGCATTGAACTCCCCGAGGAGAACTTACCCAACCGTAGAGAACTGAGTGATGTCATAAAGGTCAGAGAAGGGATCCCCTTCATGGCCACTGTGTATAGCATAGGGGGATGACACCGGAGGGAAGTAGCAAGCCCCAAAGAAGATGTCTCTGACCCGTGCGATCGTACGGCATAACTGGACCCACATGAATCTGGCAGAGGCGTCTGATAGGACAACAAAAACCAAATAACAAAGTGGGTCACTAACAAGACACGCAACCCCTCCTGAACTGCAAACCCCACCAAAAAAACAAATCTTCCAACTAAAATGAAGGGGGGGGCGAGGGTGGAGAAGCAACATCGAAATCTCCAGAACAATAAGTCAACTTGTCCCCGAGCAGCTTTCGTGTATTTCGAGAGATAGCCCTAGTTCGACCAACCCCTTGCAAACAAACAAACAAACGAAATGATTGCCCTTTCTTTCCTACATTGGACCGACCTTAAAGAGCTATGTCCCATAGAATAGTAAGGCCCACCCAACTATGAATCAAATGGCCCCCCTATACTAGCAGTCAGGCCCTCTCATTTCTAAATTGAACTTAATAAATTTAATTATTATAGTCAATAGTACATCTGACTTGCGAAAATGACTGAAAAGCATCGGAATAGAAATCTAACAGCAAAGGAGTGATCTCAATGATTAAAGATGGTAAATGAGCCTGACTGGGTGACTCACCAAAAATAGACGCTCCCTCCAAGAATCCTGGAGCCCAAACTAGAAGCCAAAAATAACATCAGAAAGCGTCATTTAACTCTTCTAACCATCCGAGCTCATTGGAAATATCAAAATACCCCTTGAATCATGCTGACACAAACTCAAAATGTCAGCAACAACTACACTGCTAGAGGACCTGAAAACGGGGACATTACACAGAAAGAACAAAAACATAAAGTAGGAAATGAACTAGAAAGGGGAAAAGATGAGTATGTGCAGAATTAAATGGAAAATCAAAGTGTAATCACACATCCACCATTAAAACATGAATGAAGAATAACCAAATGCATTTGCACAAAATCATAAGGTGCAACGAAGAAATAGATTTAATACTAAACCTAAGAACATGAAACCCACAAATAATAAACCAGACACCATGTTCTGCAAAAATCCTTCTTATCCTTCAAAAAGAAAGAACAAAGTCTTAATTTTTGCATTGACAATATGTAAGCATAAAAAATTTCCTTTTTTCCCTATCAATTCACCTTCCTTTTGTGAAGGTTGAAATATTTTTTCTATTCCTATCTTGATGAGTTTTACAAATATCTTAGAACTAAAAGAATAAAATACAAAAATGCAAAATGAGTGCATAACACCCTTTTATGCCTCATTATATTCCTTGATACATCCTGTCAAACATATTGCATGCCTTGGTTGTACACCAACATTTCCTTAGACATTTTGTCAAACAGTTTGTGTGCATTGTCTCCACCCCCAAATTATGCATACATGTCCACCACGCAGTTGAGGCTCGCACATCTGAAAAAATCATTCCAAAATATGCTTCTATGAATGTCCATACCACAGTCCAAAGCTTGCATCCGAACATAGGTGTTAATTTCGAATAGATTTATATGATAGGTAATTTTAATTTTATTTTATCTGTTACGCATGAGTGTATAATCAACAAGAATCGAACTCTACACAGTTCGATAATCTGGAAATATGGTTGTTTGTACTTCACAATAATATCACCGAGATATGTTTATCTCTATTGTAGTTCAATATCGCTGAGATATGTTAATCGATCTGTTGTATACTAATTTTTGCTCTGCAATCGTGATTTTGTGTACTTCGCTAAGAATAGGAATGGCTATCATTAAATACAATGCTGATCAGCCATGTCTTACGTAGAGACATGGCTCTACGTGGAACCTTCCACGTAGAGACATGTCTCTACGTAAGGCATGTCATGCCTTAATCGTTTCATTAGTAACCAATATGTTAGCCATTCGTTTATCTTCACTTAGCAATAATACAAACACAATATGAATGACTATATCTCCTGTCATATGTATCTTAATATGTCGATATGAATATCAAACCACTTCAAATGATTATTAATTTCCATATGATCAATAATGCATATATATATATATATTTAATGATAAGACTATTATTAAATATATATATATATATATATACATAATCAAACATTAATCATCTGTTATGCATAGATCAATTATGACAACTATAGCAAATAATTAGATTAGAATAGAATAAAGGATAGATATCAAATGTTTAAGATCTATAGCCATTTGATTTCATCAGTTAGAATAATCTGGCCGAAGCTACAAAACTCCAACAATAGGCTCCAAGAATGCTGTTAAAGGTCATGGATTTAAATTGATAACTTTGAATAGCATTTTCTTGGGCCTTTCTACAGCTGTTTTGACAAATCCATTCTGGGTATACCCTGTGCACAGGTTCGTCGGGACACTTGCAGCCACAGTATACAATAAAAATAATGTGTTTTTGTGCTTTGATGGACATTCAAATCCTGTTTCAAGCACCCATCCTGCCACACACCTTAAGGATGATGGAAGGTTGAGAACTTTAACTTACACACACCGGTTATAATTGCTTAAAATTTCCAAAGTCTTTTTCAACAAACCCATTTCACACATATCCTTGCCTAGGAAGCTGCAATAACATCTGGCAACACCATTTTTAAATCTCCCATTTTGGCAAGGGCCATAATATTACTGATAAGGGCCATGAAACTCTGCACTACACCAATTGCTATTTGCTTGAGCCCCCTTTTTAAAAGCCTTTTTAGCATATCCATTTATTATGTATCCCACAATCATTGCAACCTGCAATACCACACTTATTTAAGGTGTTGAGTCACACAGTTCATTCCTATTCTAAGCATGCATATCTGCAGAGGCATTTTGACAAAATTATCAATGGGCTTTGTTTCTACTTCCATGTCATATCGAACAAGTCTGCTTTGGGTAAGACACATTGGCTCTCCCCATGACAGCAATGGTCTTGATACAAGTGATAGTCTGAAGCTTACTTCGAGTCGAAATCCATGAGATATTGCAAGTCATCTTCTCATTGTTTCAAGTCATCTTCTCATTGTTTCAAGTCATCAACAGCAATAAACGTATTATGGTGGAAAACTTGTAGGATGCACTGTGTTTCCAAATTGTAACAGCAACATGACGAGCAAAAATATCATCATGTATTTACATAATGATGAAAGCTGCAGACCACATCAGTTCTTCAATTATAATTGGGAAGCTTGAAAAGATGAACAGTCTTAGCAAGTACTTCATCTAAGCCACCAATGTCCTGCAAACCACCAATGTCCTGCAAACTGTTTCTTGCATCAAAGACAATAAGGTCTACTGTTTCTCACTTTATTTTATTTTATGTTGGCCTGTGTTCTTTCAGAATATAAGCTTCCTTTCTCCACGTTAGTCCCATAATGTCACTTCCAAAAGCATCATGCCAAACATTTAAACCTCTTGTGATGTGAGTCTTCGGGTCATGAAGAAAGTATTCCAATAGATCAAAGCCAACTAGCAAATGGTTCCTAGTTTCACCAATTCCACTCTTTAAAACTATTGAAGAAAAATATGGCGAGAAATCATTGCTTGCACTCCAGCTGATCCCTGCCAAAAATCCTTGATTTAACCCATCACTAAACAATATTTGGTTTAGATGGATCAGTTTAACCATATGAAGTTAAATTGAGGCATTATAGCACTGCAGAGGTGTATGGAACAGAGACTCCCACATTTTGCATATTTGTCTACCCAAGCACTTTCTACGAAGTAAATACCTTGAAACCCACTCTGAACTGTCTTGATAAATTTCATTCATTGATCAAGAAATTCAGAGTTGAACAAGTAGGGAGATGAGAGGTAAGGTTAAAGGATTGGCCCTAAGGATTATTACAAGCATCACTTGAAAAATCTTCAAAGCTTTGTCAGAAACCTAAGGTACTGGTCCTAGTACAAGTTTGGGTTCGAGGGTTTGGTTCACAGGTTCGATCAAAAAACATTTCAGGGTTGGCTTCATTTTGGGTTCATCCATACAAAAACATTCAGAAATAAAAAATATATACATATTTTATACAATAATATATGTGTCTTATTATACAATATAAATAAAGTTCATATATAATACTATAATATAATAGTAAAATTACAAAGAAAGATAATATTAACAATTAATAAAGAAAAAAAGGGGCGGGGGCTAGGCTTGATTGGCTAATGCATCTTGTTGAAGCCAAGAGGTCACGAGATCCAATCTCCCCCCTTCCCTGTGGTACCCAAGGGCATGTCATGCCAACATCACCAAACACGTGAAAAAAATTTGAGGCTATATGATTCCTACAACCTAAAAAAATTAATAAAGAATAAATATTAATATATTGTTAATTTAAAAATTAACATAGATAATTATAATTTTATAATTATTAATAGTAATACAGTAATACAAATAACTTATTTAATTTAATTACATAAACTTTGAGGTTTTTTCTTATATTTTAATTTGATAGTAGAATTTTGCGTTTAGCTTTTTAATTTTTATTTTATTTGTATATTTTAAAAGGAGAATTTTAATTAAAATAAAAATAACAAGTTTATATTAAAATTATTTTTAATTAGATTAAAAAAAAATTGCTCCAAAAATATGATAGAATATTCTATCATATTTTTCTTGCATTTTGCAACCTTGTTATATTTACTAGTAATAGGAGATTTGTACATGTAATTTTTAATTATACCATTTTATCAAGATTAGGATTATAAGTTATATTGCATAAAATGATATATATAATAACAATAATATAATTTAAAATTAATTATAATAATTTAATGATTTAAAAAGAGTAAATATTATTAAAAATAATAAAAAGGTAAAAGGGTAAATATTGATAATAAATATTTATTAATAATAGAAAAAATCCAATCTACTTATTAATATTCTGATCTAACTATTAATAATGAAAACTTAAATATGATCAATTATAATTCTGCTATTTTGCTCCTCTGGGTCAATGATCTCACTGTGCCCCTTTAGTCTCTTTTCCCTCTCTTCCCCTTTCATCCCTCGTAAATCCGAGCTGCCGCATCAGCCAAGTTAGGACCAGCCGTCTCAGAAAGAGATGAACTGGAAATAAGAATCTGTTTCTGTCTTTTGTGCCATTTTGTTTTGTCTTCCCATGGAGATTTGTAACAATTAAAGAGGGTAAAAGTAGGTATGTTGCTGCAGCAGAGAAAATATTTTGAAAAATCGTCACAGATTTGCCCGGGTTCATCCCAAACGAACCCACAGTGATTTTGAAGGACACTAACAAAACCCACTGCTAACCAAATCCAGATCCTGAATGCGGACCAGACTGGACCACGACCTGAGCTTTGCAGGGGCCAAACCAGTAACATAGTCAGTTACCCATGCTGCACATGGCCTTCTCAAACAACTTTAAAAATACTTTAAGTACGTGATCTTGCCAACTCAATATCTTTGTGTATTATGTGTCCCCAGTGATATAAGAATTTTTCTTCACCAACTGAGATGAATACCAGTTTGACCACGGTACTTTATTTGAGAGTTCCATTTGATATATATTCATATACCAGCATTTGTTTCTATTTGTCAAAGCAAAATCCAAGCAGTCCCATAATGCTTCTATGATGCACCCATGATAGCAATTCTATCTCACTCTTGAATTGTTTTCAATCCTCCAAAGATGCTTGATTGGCCCTGTTCTAAGCCACCATTTCACCTCCACTCGGAATCGCTTTAGAAACCTTGCCATATGCTCCCGAATCAATTTCATTCTTTTCAGAAAACCTATTTGTATATTTTTCCAGCTCCCTCAAAGAAAACAGTCTGGCATCTTTAAGGTTTGGAACACTTTCACCTTGTTCTTCTTTAATTCCCCAGCCAGCAAAGGGTCTGTGTATTCCAATCTCACTAGCAGCCCCTCGTTACAACAAATATGTATTGCCTATGAAATAAGAAGTTCCAAATGAACTCTGAGATTTATACTTTTGGCTGCACATTATAAAACTTGTCTCAATAACCTCTGATTGTCTGAAACAGTTTTATTTACATGAAAAATCTGCACTTTGGGGTCAAATAATTCAGGTTATCAAAATTTAGGAACCAGAAAAGACTGATTCAGCACCCAACTTAGACAAGTTAACTCTCCAACTCCTCGAATCTCATTGCATTGCTCAGATCTGAAAATGAGGGAAACCTGAAACTCCATGGGCCCTCTGGCCCTCATTGACAGGTCCTAGTATTTGATTTGAAATCTGAAGAGCATATTTGGGTTGTCCAATGCGTGAAGGAGTTGAATAGGAAGGACCTTGATGAGAAGGCTCACATGCTAATGTGTTCCACTGGAGACCTGATTCGGGAACGCAAGATGGATTTCCCATGGGCAGTTCCATAACATTTCCCAAATTCCTGATGTTTAAAGGAATTAAATCACTTAAGAGTTCCTATCAAGCCTCAACACCTCCAATGCTTCTATCAGTCCCAAAGTAGAAAAAAATTCTCCTGTGAAAGTATTTCCAATTCCATCAAGGAGTGGGTGAACTAGATTCATCATAGAATGAAAAAGGTCTGAGGCAATTGTACCCACAGGCTCATTCCTATCAAAGTTAAACTGTCTTGCACCATGAAGTTTGTCTAATGATTAATCCATTGTCATTTATATTCGAGAGTGGAAGAGACCCACTATGCTAATTTTTAGCTAGATCTAGCCAGTGAAGTTAATGATAAAATACCTGGAGCAGAAGAAATAGTACCAGTAAAACCTTTTGAATTCAAGGAAAATTCACTAACAGATTCCCCAACACATTTTGAATTTGTCCTGAAAAACTGCAACTAATCATAGGCATGATTTTAAGAGTAATCAAATTCCCCAAGCTGCTGAGAATGGATCGAATCAAGTCATTACTGTTTAATAAATCCCTGCAGTACCCATATAAAAAATTATCTCCAAAACCATCATGTATAATCCATAATATGTCCATTGTTCTCTTGTTTAAGGCTCCCATTTTGGCATGAACTAGGATAATGCTGATAAAGGTTGTGGATTATGGCTTTATGCCTGCCCATTGCATTTACCAAAAGTTTGCAACGTTGTTTCAACAAATCCACTTTGTGGATATTAGTTGCTTCAAGGGATCCCAATTCAACACAACACAACTCTCAGAAATACAGAATTAAACTCTACAAAATATACAAATGGTTTAGCAAGCCCATTTCGTACTTATCCGGCTGAAATCGCAGTCAATTAGGCTACATGAGAAGGTTCTTCAAGTTCCCCATTGTTTGCATTTCTCAAACTTCTTGTATTCTCTTGGACCACAAGTGCATTTTGCTAAAAAATAAACATGCCTTCACTATATTCTTACACTTTGCATATGTATAACAGGACATCTGCAACTAATTTGACAGAGCTTCTACACCTAGATCTTAAAACATTTCTGGCATTTCAAAACGATCATCTCTATTCTTAATCACCTTGAACCAAGACCACTTAGGCTAGTTATTTTTAACCCAATCATAATTGGACAAGGGCCAAGGGGTCTTTGCCATTTTCAAGATGATAATATGGCAACAGACAGACCTCAACTTGAATGACTCAAAGTTTAAAACGGCATGGTTAATATTTAAAAACAACACCTTTCAACAAAGGCCAAAAATTTTTGATAGAAGATTGACTTCTCGCATGTTGCTACTTGTCATGAATGCTAGCACCATTGTAAAATGATCAATAGTAGAGGAAATTTTACCATGCATATGATCTTTTCAAGAGGATTCTGTGAGAAACCAAAATCTATAGCATGAAAAAATGATGGAAAAAAGATGAGAAAAATATAAGTTGCTAATATGCTGGGAAATGAAAGGGCAACTACTATTCACAGCTTATAAAAATCTTATATCATCAAAAGGAGCCAACCATCCTGACCATCCATATGCATGGATAAACTGCAGTCCAAAATACAGATGGAAAGATAATGACGATTATGATAAACAGCTACCTGCAACTGAAATGTCTTTTGGGACCACCTCTGACTGTATTAAACATGCAACACAATTTCTACTCAACTAAAAATGAATCCTCACAATAAACCACTCTGTTTTATATTAGTATAGAGTATGTGCCTAAAGTACTCTATTTCAAATGGAAGTATTGTGGTGTTTGTTTTGCTATGTATGGCCAAGTGGAAGTTTGAACTTTGAAGTTAAAGGACTGCTTATTTCCTTCATTTATTTTCTTGAGATTTTCTGTCCAATTTGCTTCCATATCATAGCATGCTACACAAATTTGTTGTCTCTGCATGAAGCTTTAGATATCATAACAAAAATAAATGACATCATCAAGGAATATGTTATTACCTTTTCTAATTCCTGTGCACGCGTCCTCTCCTCTATACAGAAGAGGTATGTCAACCTTGAGCATAGCATCTGAAGGGGCTCTAATGAATGTGACATTAACAATCTCATCAGTTGCTCTATTAATGTGAACCTGGACAACCATAATTTATGTGTTTATTAGCTACACTCAATAAAAACAAAGGTGAAACATAGATGCTAAATGTTTGAACAGATTGTTTTTCAAATTTCACTTAATCTGCAAACGCTTGCACATTCCTCTAGAAGAAAAGAGAGAGTGAATACCATATATTTAAACAAAAATCATTGCACTAGATATATAAGAAGCCGAGTATGAGAATTTGTTTTTTCAAAGAAATGCATCATGCATGACACCAAAAAGGATGAGTTGCACATACTAATCAACAGAGTGACATGGAAACCCATATCTAATGTAAGCTAAAATGGGCAGAATCTGAAACTTTTCTCCAAGAGAATGTACATCTAATATTTAAAAGAGACATATGTAAGCCAGATAAAGAGATTAGGTTAAAAATCGGACTCAACAGCAAAGCTGAGTAAACATGATTAGGAATGATATGGGAAAGAGCACAAGGAATCTTCTAAATACCATGAAATCCACAGAAGATACCACTGCCTGTGTAGGAATTAAAGCAGTTTATCTCCTTTCTTGCAATGACTATGACCTTTTTTCTTTTGAAAGAAATGCATCATGCATTACACCGAAAACCACTACATACATATATATATATATATATATATATATATATATATATATATATATATATATATATGTATGCAGGTAGGTATATGTATGTATGAATGAATGTATGTGTGTGTACGTATTAATGTATGTATGCATGTATCTATGTATGTGAGTGTGTGTGTGTATCAGTATTGTTACATGGAAACCCAAGTCATTAATGTATGTATGTATGTATGAATGTACATATGAATGTATGTATGCATGTATCTATGTAAGTATGTGTGTGTGTATGTATCAGCAGAGTTACATGGAACCCAAGTCAAATGTAAGCTAAAATGGGCGAAATCCGAAACTTTTCTCAAGAGGCTAAAAGCCTAACCCATGTAAGCTAAAATGTGCAAAATCTGAAACTTTTCTCCAAGAGGCTAAAAGCCTAATAGAGAAGTGTGAGCCAGACATAGAAGTTAAAATCTGCAGATGAAAAATGGGCTCAATGGAAGAAATAAACAATTTGGGAGTGATATGGTGAAGAGTGTGAGGAATCTTCTAAAAACAATGAAATCCATTGAGGATACCACTGCCTTTATAGCGACTCAAGCAATTTAACTCCTTTCTTGCAGTACCTTAATCAAAGGTGCCTAGGATGTTTTATTTAAGAGATTATTATTCTAAGATGCAGATCTTAATGCTCAACCACTAGACAGCTGTCATGGAGATTATGCCTTTGCTATCTCTGTTGTTCTATGATAATAGTAATAACTCATGTTACTGCAATTTACAGTTTCCAAAGCTTATTCTTTCTGATAGGAATACCCTATTTCTAATGATGTGTTTCATTGTTCCCTTGTGCTCCTCTCAGCCAGATAAATTGCTCAGTAATAATGGAAGTTAAAATGTGTTTTGCATTGGCTTTCAAAAACCTCAAATTTTCATTGCATTTAATTCATATTCTCTGAGGATAAAATAGTCCACGACCTATCATTTCAGGGTAGGTAATTGTTAGATTTTCTTGATCAAAGTTTCACTCCTTTGAGGAGCTATTATTTTAATAGCATTAGTAGCACTTCACAATCTTTATTTAAGGAATGTTACGTTGAGTATATTGATGCAACCCCTTAGATGGTCTGAAGTCACTGCAAGTAGTAGTTTCTAAGTTTTTGTATGACCAGAAAGTTGTTTTGATTCAATAAATTTTCTTCCCTAGTCAGCCATCTTTATGTGTGAATAAACTTTTTCCTTGTCTCTCTTCTTGAATGCCAGATATATGTTGCATTTAGTATATCAATGGAACACCCTTAAATGGTTTGAAGTCACTGCAAAAAGTAATTTCTAAATATTTGTGTGACCAGAAAGTTGATTTGATGCAATTATTTTTTCCGAGTAAGTTTTTTTCCTGTGTGAATGAACTTTTTCCTTCCAGACATGACAATATTATTGAGCGCACCCAAATGGTACTCTGAAATTTAGTTGAGAAGTTCTCAGCAGCTATCTAAATCTTGTGCTATTTCAAAATTGTATGTTCAGATTCCTTCATTATGTATCTTTATTATATCTGCTGCTATAATATCTCTTGTTAATAACTGCATAATTCTGATCTGGAATTTCAACTATTTCTGCTCAGTGGATATAGAAAATAATTTTTCAAGTGGTAGCAGAGTAGTAATCTTGGCAGCTATTTGCAACTTATCAATAAGTATCAGTGTGGCTGTCAGGGTCAATGACAGCTTATGGCAATAGAACTTTTAGAGGTAGAAGTCTATTCTTCTCCCTACCTGTAAAATATTTTTGACATTCTATTTTATAGCAATATTCTTGCAATTACAACAATGCCAAACTTGGCCATATAAATGGGCTCCGGGAAGTTTATCGAAGGTTTACAAACGAGCCAACATGACCTATTATTCTATAACTAATAAATAAAAACGGGCCCATAAGATATTATCAAGTTCGGGGCCACTCAAATAATTAAATTAATTTGAGATATTTAATTATTTCGGGGACATTACAATCCTCCCGGCCCAAGAATTGCTTGCCCTCAAGCATTCCAGGCTCGGATGCTCCAAGATCTGTTCACTTTCCCATGTGTCATCTTGAATCGACAAGTCCTTCCATCGAACTAAGTACTCCTTGATGGTGCGTGACCTCAGCATCCTCTCTCTGACATCGATGATCATTGTAGGCTCCAAAATAAGTTTTCCTTCTTCGTCAATAGGTGGAAGTTCCTTGGAAACCGTGACACGCTTGTAGGCGCAATTATGCCAGGAATAGTTAAATAAGATTGTGTTAGTTAATGTAATAAAACATTGTTTCAAAGGGATGTCAGTTGTGTCGTCAGTTGGTGACGGTTGGAGACTTAACCAACCGTGTCGCGTCTATTTGTAGGGAGTCTGGAACAAGTGAAGGGGGTGGTTAATGTTGGAACTATTCTGCTATGGAATATATATCATTCTGTCATTTATGGTGCAATGTGATACTATGTTATTCATGCTAGTGTTGTATTTCATTTATCTCCGGTATTATGCAATTATGTTGAATCTGTATATGTTGTGCAATCCATCTCTAGTTAGGCATCTAACATTTTGGCGTCGTTGCCTAAAGTTCGAACCTACCGGTCGAGGGAAGTAGGATTGGCGGGATAGCGGTGTAATGGGTCGTACCTTCGACCAACAAGCCCTGGTAACTGATAGTGACGGAGAGGACAATACTAAAGTAACCAGAGAAGACCAATTAACACATAACTTGGTTCATGCGTGAGACTGCCAGTTCACGAGTACGTACATCGGGAGGCTCGGGAGAGAGCGGTCCCGTCTGGTACGGTACACGCTCAACTCACGGTGAGCGGTCCTATGTACGATCTTCTGGGTAGTCTTCCAAGATTGTTAACTCTGACAATTAATGCCCAACCTACCAAACAAGGATAGAAGGCAACACATGAAGGCGGAGACAGAAGGAGAGAAGGAAACCCAAACTACCGTACGAAGGTCTCTGCGTATCCAAGAGCAAGCTGAGAGACGCCCACAACTACAACAACCACTCCCGAGCAATTCCTGGGCGCATGAAGGATCTGACACTGACAGTTGGGAAGGTGGCGACTCGATACCAACTGAACCATCCATACATTTCGAAGAGGATAATAGCCAAGAGGGAAATCTCGAAGGGGAGGTAGCAGATTTATTTGAGAGTACCTTGTGGGGCATCAGCAATCTTGTTATCTTGAAGGGATCAAGATTAGGGAGAACAAAACCAGAGACTCCAGGAAGAAGACAGTACCGGTACCACTACGAAGGAGGCAACGAAGACGTGAACGACAGAGGTGGACGGGTAGAATACTCGCGCATAGCCAGAGGTGCGAAAGATGAACAGGGACGCAGAGGAACCAACCCACCGACATCTAATAACGTGCACAGTGCCTACCATCCGTGGAAAATGGCAAACCCCCTAGAGAACAGAAACTGCCCAATTTCAGTGGAGACGGATCGAAGGATCCGGCCCGCCACTGTAAAACATGTGTAACGATATGGGAAGCAAATGACCAAGATGACCATGACTACTGGTTGAAGGCTTTTCCTACCACCCTACGAGGGATTGCAATTGATTGGTACACGGACCTACCAGCAAGGGGCAAGGCGACTTGGGATGACTTGAAAAAAACATTCCAGGAGGAGTTCAGATTGCTCTGTGATGATGATGAAGTAGTGGCAGAAATTTACAATACACATCAGGGAAAAAATGAAACGGTACGAGCTTACCATCGTAGGCTAAAGGAACTCATTGGTAAACTCAAGAACCAGCTAGCAGATGGTCTGAAAAAATGATGGTTTATTAAGGGACTAACTCCATCCCTACGAAGGAAGATCAAAGTGGTGCCACCATCCTCGTACACTGACGCCTACAACCGTGCGATGGATATTGAAAGTGAAAACAAGACATCCAGAGGTAAGAAGACGAGTGATGACGATAGCACAGACGGGGACAGCGAGGGAGAATCCAAAACTATACAGGCGCTACGAAAAGACATGAGGAGAATGATGAAGGAAATGAGGGCTGGAAAGGAGGAGACAAAAGATGGCAAGGAACTTTGGTGCACAGACTGCAAGTTGGAAGGCCATACCAGAACAAACTGTCCAAAGAAGGCATTTTGTGACATCTGCCAGGTACTAGGGCACCCCATCAAGGAGTGCACGTACAATCTGAAGGCAAGGAGCGCTCAAGTGCTCTTTACCCAAGGGGAACAATCAACTCCGCCTGTCACACCTCCAAGAAACACAAATGCCTTATTGAGGAGTTACCGCAGCAACCAATGAGGAAGTAATAACAATAACACACCAAGAAGCCGCATCCAGTACGACGCGAAGAGGTGGCCCATGATATAATGCTGCAGATGTAACGAGTGGGACCACTTTGCGCGGGACTGTCAAAGCGACAATGGTCAAGGTGGAGGAAGCATGCTATGCAAATGGTGTGGTCCTAGTAGCCACGAGGATGTTGATTGCCCTAAGGGGAAGGGGGTAAATATGATAAACATCACAGGATCTGAGGAGGAGGTCCTGGCAATCACAAGGTCCTAGACAAAAAAAGCCATGTACCTCGATCCACGTACGAAAAAAGAAAGGTTGAAGAAAGCCAGAATGGAAACGAAAATGGCAATGGAGGAAAAACGAAGGCAAACACATGGTACTCCCATACGGTCAGCATCAGAAGCCAACATCATACAACAGATGTTACAGGTGATGGTCCCAGTACGAGTGGCAGACCTACTGGAGACACTACCACAACTGAAGGTGGCAATCACTAACATAAGTGACACTAACAGCAGCCAAGATATTGGCAAACAGGGGGCGAATGAGACAAGAAAAAAAGACGAGGACGCTGCTACCTCAAATGGTGCCCCGGAGCATATGTTGTTAGCAATGGGTGTCGGACGGACACCCGCAGTGGTCGAAATGGAAATCATGGGACACACATTGACCAACACTATTGTAGATGGAGGATCTGGTGTAAATATACTAACAGAAGAAACGTGGAAGGCCCTGGGTAAACCTACACTCTGGCCGCCAACCTTCCACTTGGTAGGCACTGACCAGCATGGTATAAAACCAATCAGGACACTCACGGCGTAGAAGGTTGTTATTGGAACCCAACGGTTCTTTCTTGATTTTGTTGTCATCGCCCTCGAAAGGAAGGGGTATGACGCCCTCCTCGAGAGGAGTTGGCTCATCATAGCAAAGGCTAACCACAATTGGAAGAAAAACACCCTTTCCATTGAGAGTGCTGGAAAGAAATATGTCATCGACCTACTAAATCAGGCGGTAAGTTAGGAACTGGCAACAGACTCCGAGTCCGAAGGAGGAGAGTTGGGTGAAGGAAGAGGGATCAAACGGGATGATGAGGGAGTTTTGAAACTTGAGGATTGTTCGGAAGACAAAACAAGTTCACTAAATGGATTGTTCCATCGACAGATGGAGGATTATGAAGTCTTTCATCCAAGCTGTAACATGTTAGAGCTTATGGAGGAAACCATCCACTGGGGACCAAAGCATTTGGAAGAAAACCTAACTTGCAGGAAACCTTTGACTCTGGACCAAAGTATTTGGAAGAAAAAACAGTTGGGAGCATATCATACGCACATTGGGAAGGAAGGGGTCCATACAGACAAACACCAACATACCGTGCGGACGAGAGAAGGCAGGTTGACAAATCTCTGTACGAACAAAGGAAGAAGCAAAGACCGTACGGTCTGTACGGAGCCAGAAGGGGTCGAACAATGTATAGACCGAGCAGAGTGGGGAGAAAGGAAGGAAAAATGAGATGTCAAAGCATTTGAAGACATGAAAGAAAATTGAAGAAGGGGAATTCCAGCCCGTATGGAACGTACGGAAGCCACAAAGAACACAGTCTGTACGGCACATACGACGACAGGAAGACGACTTGGCCGTATGGCCGGAAGAGAGGGCATCTACCAACCCCGTAAACCACGTATGGCGTAGAGTGCGGAGCGTACGCCCGGAGGACGAGATCCCTGTACGAGAGCAGGAGTCGTACAAAGCATGAAAATTCAGCGATGTACTGAACAGGGAAAATTCAGCGTCGTACAAAGGAGCCGTACGGACGAAGTGGAGAGAATTTCCATGTACAGAACATGAGTCGTACGGATGAAGGGGCGGCAGCATTTGACACATAGAGTGGAATCCGTACGGAACAAAGAGGATTCAAACAGTACAGTCCGTACGGCTAACAGGCACCGACGCTCTCAAGTTGTCTGTACGATTCATAATAGCATAACAAGCACTCCAGTGGGCACTGTGGGCAGTGGAGTTGGCAATACCATGACAATTCACAGAGGAGAGATGGCATACCATCACACATTCGCTACCCCCGGACCCCGCGAGGGGCACTGCCCTCGACCCCGAGACCCCCATTTGATTTTTGATTTGCACTACAACATTGAGTTTGTGCACTACAACTCATTATCTACATTCTTGTCATTAGTCTTCCTGGATATTACTTGATGTATACTTGTCGTCTGGAAGATGACTTTTTCTTTTGGGGGGGATGATGTAGGCGGCAATTATGCCAGGAATAGTTAAATAAGACTTTGTGTTAGTTAATATAATAATACATTGTTCCGAAGGGGTGTCAGTTGTGTGATCAATTGGTGGTGGTTGGAGACTTAACCAACCATGTTCCATCTATTCGTAGGGAATCTGAAACAAGTGAAGGGGGTGGTTATTGTTGGAACTATTATGCTATGGAATATATATCATTCTGTCATTTATGTGCAATGTGATTCTATGTTATTCATGCTATTGTTGTATTTCATTTATCTCAGGTATTATGCAATCATGTTGAATCTGTATATGTTGTGCAATCTATCTCCAGTTAGGCATCTAACACCGCTGACTGCCCGCCTTCTTGAGGCATGAAACACGAAAGACATGAATTCGGCTTCCCTCTGGAAGTTCCAACTCGTAGGCAACTTCTCCTACTCTCTGCACCACCCTGTAGGGATCATAGAATCGAGGCTTCAGCTTCTCGGCTCCAATTTTCTTCAAGGAAGACTGTTTGTACGACTATAGTCGGAGGTATACAAGATCTCCTACCTCAAAACTCCATTCAATCCTGTGCCTATCAGCATACATCTTCTATTGATTCTGAGTCATCTGGAGGTTACCCTTGAGAGTCCGAAGAATATCCAAACTCTCCATCAACCAGTCCCTGGCCCTTGGTGCACGACTATCGCCTAATGTTAGATCCACAAATGTCGAAGGCTCGTAACCATAAAATGCCTTGAATGGTGACATACCTATTGGCATGTGATAGGTACTGTTGTACCAGTGCTCTCCTAAATGAAGCCAACGGATCCACGATTTTTGTTGTGCTAAAACATATTTCCTCAGGTAGCCCTCCAACCACTTGTTCACAATCTCCGTCTGACCATCCGTCTACGGGTGGTAACTCGTACTCAGCGACAACTTAGTACCTGCCAAGCAAAAAAAGTTTCATATAGAAAGTGTTGAGGAAGCGGCTATCCCTATCGCTGACTATGTTCTGTGGAAGGCCATGCAAGCGAAACACCTCTTAGAAAAACAACTCGACCACCTGAACTGTTTGAAATCCTGTGGGAATGGCCAAGAAATGGGCATATTTGGTCAAGCGATCCACCACGACATAAATGCAATTCTTTCCCTGCACCTTGGGAAGTCCAGTGATGAAATCCATCGAGATGCTTTCCCATTTCTGATCGGGTATTGGCAAAGGTTGAAGTAGCCCAACATGCAGGGTATGCTCAGATTTGTTCTGTTGGCAAGTAGCACATTCCCTCACGTACTACAGTACATCATCTTTGAGACCCTTCCAAGCAAACCTCTCCTAAATTTGTCTATAGGTCTTGAGGTACCCTAGGTGTCCTGCTAGAGGTGACTCGTGAACTTCCCAAAAAATCCTCTCCTTCATCTTTGATTCGGGTACCAAATAGATTCTATCCTTGTAGTAGATGATGTCGTCAGCCACCTTGTACCTATCATCTTGCATCTAAACATCCATCAATTGGCAGGCAAAAGTATTCTTGGAGTAGCCAACCAACAAATGGGTCTTCCAGTCTGACAAAATTTGTGAAAGTGAACATATGACAGGTCTTCTTAACAGGGTGTCGACCACCACATTACTTTTCCCCTTCACATACTCAATGTCAAAATCATATGCTTGGCTTTTGCTCACCCATTTTTGTTGCCGGTCGTTCAAGTCCTGCTCCAGAAAATATCTCAGACCATTGTAGTTTGTCCACACCATAAATTTTACTCCAACGAGGTACTGCTGAAACTTGACCAATGCGTGCATCATGACAAGCATCTCCTTATCATAGATTGAGTATTGTTGTTCAGCTCCCGAAAGTTTCCGACTCTCAAACGCGATGGGGTGATGGTCTTGCATTAATACTACTCCAATGCCTTCTCTCGATGCATTGCACTCCAAAACGAATAGCTGTGTGAAGTCTGGTAGTGCAGTACCGGACATGTACTCATGATTTCCTTCAATCTGTCGAAGGGTTGTTGTGCCTACTCATCTCAATAGAAAGCTCCCCTCTTCGTCAAGTCTGCCCGTGGTGCTCCTAGTGTGAAAATCATTTCACAAATCTTTTGTAATAACTGCATAGTTCGAAGAACCCACGCAGCTTTGTGAGTGTTTTGGCCGGGGCCCAGTCAATGATTGCCTGAATCTTTTCCCGATGCACCTAAACCCTTCAAGCACTAATAACATGGCCCAAGTACAAAATCTCAATCATTCCAAATTCAAATTTGGATCTCTTTGTGAACAGCGAGTGTGATTCCATGATTCCTAATACCTCGTCCAAATGTCTTTGATGTTCCTCTCACATCTTGTTGTAAATGAGTATGTCGTCAAAGAATACCAACAAAAACTTACACAGTTGCTTGTTAAAGATGTGGTTCATGCAGGACTGGAAAGTGGTCAAAGCATTGGTCAACCCAAATGGCATGACCAAGAACTCAGTGTCTGTAGTGGCAACGGAATGTTGTCTTCTTGACATCTTGTTCCCTTTTGCAAATTTGGTGGTAGCCGGAGCAAAGATCAACCTTGGAGAAGTAAACCGCTCCATGTAGTCCATCCAACAACTCATCCATCTTGAGAATGGGGTATCTATTCTTGATGGTCTTCTTGTTCAACGCCCGGTAGTCAACACACATCCTGAGAGTCCCATCCTTCTTCTTCACCAACACTACCGAGGATGCAAAGGGACTGGAGTTGGGTCTGATCCATCCTTTGTCAAGAAGTTACTGGATAGTCTTTTCTATCTCTTCTTTGATCTTCTTGGGATGGCGATAGGGTGTAGTGATAACAGGCTTGGCTCCCTCCTCCAACTCGATGGTATGCTCAAAACCTCTATGCGGGGGTATACCAAGTGGAATATTTGCGAAGACCAAACTGTGCCTGCCCAACACTGCCTGAAGCTCATCATCATGGTACTAGATTTGTGGTCCACTCAAAGGTTTGGTCAAGACCAAACATTGTGCTCCCCAGACGACGTTATCATGTCTGAAAATTGCTTCCATCCGCTTTGCCGAAATCTCCTTCAGACCACCATTTGACATTCTCCTGAGTACCACCTTCTTGCCATCCACTTCTAATGAGAACTTCATCCTCTTGAAACTCTGTGTGTATTGGTCGAGGGTTTCCATCCATTGAATGGTACCATCGAGCTCTACCACAAAGAAATCATTTGTCACCGTGTAGTTTCCCATGGTAATACTCAATTGTAGAACCAGATGAGTACATGATAGTAGATTTCATCCCGCTACCTTGACTTCAAACCCCTCATGCACCTTCGTACACAAACCCTTGTGGGTGACGAGTGGAGTTGATGAAGTTGAGAGTGGCCATGTTGTCCAACATGACAAGGACCCGTTGTCCCTGGAGCGTAGCACAAACCTGAAACACACTGCACCTTGGAGTGCCAACCAATGCCACAATGGCGCCCCGTCTCCGAACCGGTGTGGCAATTTTCTCCACATGATTTATTTCTCCTTTAGCCTCCTCTTTTTCTTGTGGCTCAGATTCTTCCTTTTCCTCCTCGCTATCAAACACCACTTCAATGTAATGGATTTTTCCTTTGCCTAAGCATCAATGACCTGGATACCACAGCTCCTTGCATGTGTAACGAAACTTTCTACTCCAGAGTTCTTGCTTTGTCGCCTCCTCCAATGATGGTTTCTTCAGGTATGATTTGTTATCTTTCTCCTTCGGTGCAAGGGGTGCTTTGGAATGTGTAACTCTTGGTAGAAGAAGAAAAGGTAGCCACATCACACGCCTTCTTAATCGCTTGGGTGAGCATGCTGGGGTTGAACCCTTTGATCTAACCTTTCAGGGGTTACATCAACCCATCCATGAACAATACAACCAGACTCCTCTTCGAGATGTTTGTAACCAACATGGACAGCCTCTGAAATTTTGTGATGTAACTATAAACTGGTCCCGACTGCTTCAGTTGAGCCAATTCCTTGAGGTTGAGCTCTAGATCCTTCCTGTCAAAGCGATCTATAAGTCTCTCCATGAAATCGGTATATGAGGTTACTCGATCGTGACCATCCCATGGCGCCACCATTTGTGAGTGATTCCTTCCAAATTAAGTGTTGCAAATTTGATTGCCTCATCCTCCAGCATTGGGTTCAGCTGGAAGTAGGTGTCATCTTTCTGTACCCATGCTCGTGTTGATGTTGTCCAGGACCCATCAAAGGATGATAGATTTAGCTTGCCAATATTCTATTTGATGTCATCGTTGTAATAGCCACGACCCTTGTCCTTCGAATATTTCATTCGTAGATCTACATAATCCTTGAAGGATATATCTCCCTCAGGATGCCCATCCCTCCAATCTTCTCTCAGTTGTTCTTTCATCTCCTGGAAAGTGGGCTCTTGTTCTCTGCGAGGTGCTTCTGTTCATTGGGAAAATGTCGGCATCATCGGTCAAGAATGTGAGTGCTATATGTTTGTCCTTCTCGTGACAGAATTTTCGCCATGTCCATTATGATCTCCATTTGTTCTACCTTTTGTCAATCATCGCAATGTCTCCTCCATGAGATGTTGTCGTTCCCCTCTAACCATGGCTTTGTTGAGCTGAGCTTGGCTTCTAGTTAACTCACTTAACAGTGTCATGATTTCAATGTTAGGTTCTTGTGGATCCTCCATTCTGTCCGCAGAATGGTTCCTCCTTCTGGTGTATACTATGAGCTCATTCCGCATCGACTACCCGACAAACTGGCAAAATCACCGGCTCTGATACCACTATAATATACCGATGGACATGTACACTGAAAATTGCATGTGTGGCACCCTTTGCAAAATGTCCTCCACATACGGCCCTTGCAATTCCCCCCTCTTTGACATATGGACTCACCCGTACAGTGGGTAAGATCTCCACGCCCATATGGTGAGACACCTTCGTACGGTCAAGAATCCCTCACCCGTACCGTACACACATACGACCAGCAGTCCACACACATACAATCGAGCTCAAGCTCACCCGTACAGCCAAGACAACACCACCCCCGTACGCTGCCCGGTCAACCTGTACGGTCTAGTCACGGTACTCAATATGGTCTAAGCACTTCCATACGGCCAAGCTACTCCCACTGTATGCCATTTGGTATTGATAGGGATCACCCAGATAATTGTTGCATAATATATTATTGTTGATAAATTAATAGGACATCAATATAAGCATACAGAGGCCAATGGAATAAATCACCGGAAACAAAGTTGTATTTTCATATATGTGTCAGGTTACAACAAATTCAAACCCATAGGCAGAATAGGGTGAGGAGTGACTCCCATCAAAACTGCAAATACAGAATAGGGAGGATCTTGTACCTCTGAAACTGCAACAATGTTAAACTCCAACTGGAATTCGTAAATACAAAGGAAATATAAAATTCATCGTGCCTACAACAATGCCAAACTCAGCCATATAAATGGGCTCTGGGAAGTTCCCGAAGGGTTACAAACGGGCCGACGAGACCTATTATTCTATAACTAATAAATAAAAACGGGCCCGTAAGATATTATTAATTTCAGGGTCACTCAAATAATTAAATTAATTTGAGTTATTTAATTATTTCAGGGAATTTACAATTCGGTAGTGGATATTTTTTAGATCCTTCAAAAATTTACACAGATCCACACCTTTTCCTGTCCAAAAAAGGAAGTGTGCATTAACTTTAGTAATGCTCCCAAACCATTCCGTATTACAAATGTTGCATCTCCATTTCCTTGTGCCACCCCCTGTTGGCATTGGAGTCGTTATTCTTGTTGCAAATTGTTTGAGAGGAGACTTGGGACAATAAAAACCCCTAGCAAACTTTCTCAAAAGCTCAAAGGGGCAATCTATAGCAACTAGTGCACTAGCCATGGAACTAGTTTGGCCTTTCAAATCAACCCCATGCTCATATTCTGATTGACTTTCACCTTGAGAATAAATTTTCATCTCATCCTCATCCATATCATGACTATAGGAGCCCATTACGACACTACATTTCATAAAATGAAAATAAATTCAATAAGCGCCTAGTTTCAGCTACTTTAAAAAATTTAAACTCTAAATTTTAAAAAATTTAAGTCAAAATTCAACATAAAATCTGATTAGAAAATGAAAAAACATTGAAACAACAAAAACAATTGCAAATAAAAAACAGAAAATAAAACTAAAAAATTATAAACCCTACCTTGTACTTGAAAAATCTCTTCAAGGAAGGTGTAGAATCTTCCTCCTCTTCTTCTTCTTGCTCCTTTTCACTCCTCTTTCACTTGCACTCACTCCTTTCACTCCTCCAATCACTCTTTTCTCTCTTTTTTACTCTTCTCTATCTATTGTAGCAAACAATGAGAAATGCAATTGTAAATAAAAATGAAGCTTGGAGGGGCTTTTGTAGACTTGGAGGGGCCTAGATGGGGCAAACCTCCAATTAGGGTTCGAATGGAACCCAAAACAGAATTTAAAAAACATGAATTTTTCTTTTAAAGTGCACTTTTTTATTGCTGCCAACAGGGACACGCATACATCCCCAGGACAATCAAGGGATGTCTAGGCATCCCCACATCCATTCCAAGGACACCATGTCGTCCCAACGTCTCAGCGGAGAAGTAGTTGCAGAAAGGTGGCAGTGGGGGACGCCCCATGCCTGTCCCCCATCCTCGGAATGCAAGGTTCAAGGGGTGTCCGCGTGTTTTATTGGCTAAAACAAAAATTCGCATTAAATTGCAATCTTTATACATAATAAGTTGTCTCAATTTTTTATTGAACCTTCTCCTAAAATTAAAGAATTCACTATGAAAACGAATGTATCAACTGAAACTAATCCAAAAAAATGCCACGACATTTAAAAAAAATATAACTAAAACAAAATAGGCACTCTCAAATTTAGCGAAAACTATAAGAATGCTACAAACATAAAAGCACTAGAAAGAAAAGCGAACATGCCCAATTAACTTAATATGGAAAATGCCACGACATTTCAGCCGCTAAAATGTTGTAGGCGTTCTCAACATTTGCCATTCCTGTAAAAATCTTATAAATTGTATGCACCAAATACAAAAACAAATATACCCACTTAAGCTAAAACAATTTTTTCATATTTCTGTGTTGTTAATGCTTATGTTATGCCTTGCTGTTAGGCCGCTGTAAGGTTTTTGTGATTTACGTTGTATCCGGGCATCTCCCCCTTCTTTTGACATTTGAATCTCTTAAACATTGTGGATGCTCTCAGAACTTGCCAAAACATAAAGCCCTAGAACAAAAATGCACGCAATACAAAAATAAACAGACCCACTTAACCTCAAGCTTAAAACGAAAAATAAATACGCACCAGGCGAGGTAAGACTCCGCCCTTCTCCACAACATCTTCAGAATCAGAAGCGGCACGAACCTCAATATCATATACTCTTGACAGGAAAAAACTCTCGCCCATTTTCCTTAACAGGTTCCTAATCTGCTTAGTTTCCACAGAAATAAGCCTCTTGTTCCCACCTTGCTGCCCATTCTCACATTCAAAAACAATACTGGGAATCCTTCCTGCTTTCCTGAGCTGTTCGGCCGCATGTTTCTTTGTTTTGGCCCTGGGAAGTGCCCTTATGATCTCTGCGAATTTCGGGTCTGGTTTTGGGTATTCATCTTTCACTTCAAGATTAACATGATCTTCTTCCACTTCTGCAAATGCTACAGAAGAAAATGGGACTCGGCCAAGGGCAATTTGAATCCTTGCATACCTCTGTACAATTGATTTGTATAAGATTACAGTATTGTACTGCCTACCCAACATTGGTTAGAATTCAGGCTCTCCTTAAATTTAGTTGGCAAACAGAAAGAATGGATTTGAAGCTTAATGCGAAGTGTTTACAGTTTGCTTTTTTATTAAGGGGTGATGGAGGCGGCCCCTCATAAGCGCTTGTAGTAGCTTTATGAATTGTTAATTCGTTATTTTGCTGCTAGTGTGCTCTAGCATCTGTTCAGTGTAGCTGGTGGTGTTTTATTTTTAAAATTGTTTTCACATTGCTTTTAGGCAGCCCTTCATAAAGACTTGTAGTAGTTATTTGAATTGTTAATTCAATATTTTGTTGCTAGTATTCTCTAGTATCTATTTGTTTCATATTGGTAGTGATGTTAGCCCTCCATTAAATGAAGAACGCATTTAAAGAGGGGCTTATGAATTGTATAAAATTTTGGTAAAAATTATAGGTTGTTTTTTACTATTTGAGGTTATTAAAATTTTATTCTTTTATTTATTCAATGTTTTTAATAGTGTCTATGAAGTCAAAGAGTCTATGGGACACATGGATAGTCACCAAACACATAAGCATGCAAAACCTAAAACACCACACCAACTATATATTTTTTCTTCTACATCTTGAATCTTCTTTTGCGTATTTTGACCATAAAGATCTTTACTCTACAAGAGAAATGTGTCCTTATATAGAATTTTTGCAACTAGTCATAATTAAGGCTAGATATGTATTACTCTTATTTCTAGAGGGACTTGGTGGAATAAATATGATATAGAAATGAGTACTTTGTTTAAAGGTTTAAGTGTCCCTTCTTTTTCTATAATTCTAATGGGTCATAACTTCAAATTTTCAATATCTTACATTCTTTCTATTATTTTTGAGTTGATTGTATTTAGATGTCCATTTTGTAATGATTATCATATAAGCAAGTTTTTTTTGCATCTAATTTGGTAAATTCTTTGTATATTAACCTATTTTGAATCCACATATCTCATGGCTATGGATTTCATCTATAATTAATTTTCTATCCTAGTTTGATTATGTGATGTGATGTTAAAACAAGTTCACACAAAATCAACTCGTGTATTTTTTTAATTCAAATTATAAAACTAGACACATATTGTCCCCTTCCAGTTAGTCATTACTTGCCCACTTAAGCATAGCATGTTTTAAATTGCACGTTATGGAGTTGTAGAAAAGGATAGGTGCTTATTCATATTGATCATTTAGTGGGCAAATAGAAAGCATTGGACACCTATTACACACATCATGAGATATCATTCAAAAAGTATTGCATCTAAATAACTTATTGGCATCTTTCATCTTTAAATGGAATCTTTCCCTATTATAATGTTTGGGGCTCTCTTAGGATTTTCTTCTTGAAACGTAAGGAACTATCAAGCTCTACAACTCTCTGTGGCACTCTCCCAACATTCTTCTTAAAGATCTTTTGTCCTCTTGGCTTCCTCAAGCCCTATCTAAGTGATATTGTTATTTTATTCTTGTTGTTATTGTTTTCCTTTCATTCTTATTAATAGTGGCATTCATTTCTTGTTGTGCCCTTAAGCAACTTGTGGTCTTTGCATCCCCTTTCTTTCATATTATTGTACACTAAGGTACATCCACATATCTAACCGTTCTCAAACACATAGGATAAGATAACTCTCACGCAAAAAATTTAACTCTTGGTCATTGCAGAGGTAGAAATACCAAACTAGGCATTTGACCTAAAGGAAAATCACATTGTCCATTTTTTCAAAATACGATAGAAAGTGAAACTAGAGCAATCACAAGACGTTATAGGGATTGGGTGTCATAGATTCTACTTGACATGTTATCAAGGTTTAGGATCAAACATACCATTGCACTCGTGTCAAGATGGAAGACTAAAAGGAACTTAGAGGAGCATAAAGGTTCAATAATTAGATGCAATCTACCATGTGTTGACATAGAAGGGAACACAAAAACCTGAAACATCAAAGACAAGGTTCAAACAAGGACATCATTAAGGTTTTGGTATCAAGGTTGTCAGTGGAAGAAGACTCAACTTGATATTAAGGAAAGGGAAACCTTTTAACTTTGATGATTAAGTTTGTACAACTTTTAATCTAGCCTAAGTGTAGCGTGTATAATTTATATTTGGGGCCTTCGCACCAAAGTGGTATAGGCCAACTAGTTTGATCTATGGGATGTTAGCATACACTTTTAGGAAGACAATTCATTTGTAATCATCTATGTTATGAAATTGTATACTTGGACACATGGTGTTTAAGTGGTCTGTTGTGGATAAAAACCCATAGAAGAATATGGTCAATGGATGAGAACCCATTGATTGTTAGAATTAGAGGACGAAAATCATTTGGTTCTTAATGACATTCTCACTCAAGGAGTGCATTGGATTTTCAAGTTTCCAATGTAATTCAGTTTGAATATGAGTGCATTATTTGTTACAAACTTGTGAGTGTTGTTCATTGTTGATGTAATGACTAACATAATAGTCTTATGGTTATAGATATTTGATGATGTAGTTAGCCTTTATTGTTGTTGGAGTTTGATCCAATCTGTGCAAATCTATGTGATTAGCTACCTGATTTTAAATTTTTGATGTGTGATTAATTATTTCAGTTTGGATATAAATTGGTGGAAGTCATTATATTGCAAAATTATTATTTTCATTTAAAATGTGTAGAAAGGAGCATTATAATACCAATCAAAGCCAAGATATTTCAACCCGTTATACAATTGTTTGAAAACCAAAAGAATTGGGTTGTGCCCGTGAATCATCCAAAGATAATAAGAATGTTTTTAAGGAAGAAAAACTAGATTTGAAGGAGATTGTTAGGGTCATAACAAAGAAGTAAGAGGAATAACATATACGCCAAAATAAAAGGATGAAGGAGCCATATATCATGTTCAATATGTTATCCTAGATTTGGGTAGCTATTGTGACATGTCTTTTGAGGAGTATTATGAGATGAAAATAAGAAATGCACAAAAAGGAGAAGGTGTAAGGAGAATGAGCTAAAAATAATCATCCTTGAATGAGGGAGAGTTTGATTTAGTAGAACATGAAATAATGAAGAGTGCATTGAAAAAAAAAGGTGGGGGTCAAGAAAAATATTATGATAGTAGAGCAAGATGAAAAATCAGAGTCGTGCAATATGTCATGGAGGAAGAACAAGAGGAAACCTCAATGATAAAAGGTAGTGAGGTCCAAGATCAACACAAGAGCCACTATTGTGTGTTGAAGATTTGGACCCAATTGCAAATGATACTCAAGAAACATCTGCCTGATTTTTAGAGGAATTATAATTTGATCACAAAATTTCTAATTTAGGGGTTTTGAATCACAAAAATTGAGATGATGGAGATATCTCAACAATTTCTCATTTGACAAATGATGATGAGATTTTTTTCACAACCAAAGGTATACAATGTTTCAAATTTGTTGCTTCCTTCACCATTATGACAAAGGCATATTACACTCACATATGGATGTAAAAACCTATGTCAATAAAAACTATAAGTATTTAATTTGATGTCTTTGTGATACTGGAATGCATGAAAAAAAAAAATCATTTTTTTATTATGTCGAGCGTATTACACACAATAAATTAAGGAACCTTCGTATGCAATTTAAATTGACACCCTTGTACTTTTTATACATAGAAAATTTTAGCCGTCTATTTATTTTAAATTAAATTACTTACTTTTTAATTATAAATATTATCAATATTTAAAAATATGTTATATTATTTTATAAATATTAATAAAATTATGCTATATTTAAAAAGCAGAGGAATGATATGGATAAAGATAACTTTAAAAAAAAATGAATTTTCTTTAAATATTAAATAATAAATTATCATTCAATGGACGAGGATATTCTTCCTAATATAATTACTATTTTATTATTATTATTATAATATTGTATCGATACTAGTTTAGGGCCTCTCTGAAATGTACATGGCTAACCATTAGACTCTTTAATGTACATATTTTATAAATATTAATATATGTTTCCCAACCTCAGTTTTGCCTTATAAGATCATAATCAACCAACTAAGACACTAAAAAAGACAGTCTGATCGCTGAAGTGGATAATACTAGACATAAGCAAAATTGGCATTGTCTATTTTTCATCTAACATTCCCTAAATTCTAGACATCCACAAAGGACCATAAACTATACCCCCTTCGACCACTTACATTCTATTATTTTATCAAAATATTTATATAGCTAACGACAGTAAACCTAGACAAAACACAAGTTAATTACCAACTATCTTCAGACCAGATAGAAAAGCCGCATTGGAACAAGCTAGTGTGTTGATTTGCTACATTCCCTAAGAGCTCACATATCCCATTATAGTAGGGGAAATACACACACACACACACACATGTGTGTGTGTGTGTGTGTGTGTATTTATATATGTATGTACATAGATACATATATTTATGTGTGTATACATGCATGTACACACATATATGTATATATGTATGTATATGTATGTATATGCATATGTATATGTATGTATGTACATATATACACATAGACATATACATATACATGTACATTTACCTATACCTATACCTATACATATACACACATTAAGAGATATTCACTGTTGACAAAGAATATCTTTCCATCCTAATCCGCAAACCCTAAACATCAGTTACAGCCGAAGCAATTGTAAACCACCCCTACAGTAAACAAAGGATCGAGAATAAAACAAAAATTTCAGTCGTTGTTCTTTAGGCAACACCCCCAATTAAGTAAATATATTTACCATATTCCCCGCTAAATGTAAACTTTCAATTACATGTATGCATTTTTTTTCCATTGACACGTGTTTACTACCAACACGAGACTAAGCCCCCTAATATTACATCTGATCGACCAATATTAACACCAAGTCACAAAAAAGTGCATACCCATCCGATATTGTTCACTTTAGGGATGTCTAGAATATGATCCTTTGTGTATGTCTAGAATTTAAGTCAAGTGATGTCATTTAACCCAAAAATCCTTTGACTTACATCTTGGTCCTTGCTTTTCTTGTTTCCTCATCATTGTTTCTTCTCAACGCATCTCCTCATGCTCCCAAAGAAAATATTTCAAAGTGTCCAAGCCCATCTCGTCGTTTGTCCTCCTTTTCTCCTTATTGGTTTCAATGCTCTAAATGATGAAAGGTCGGATAGAACCTTTTACTCTTCCAATATTCTATCATTCTTCATACTCCAAATTGAAACACTTTCCTGAGATGGTCGTGGCTAACAAATACTTTAGCCCATAAAGCCATTCCTTTTCCACACACTCCTTTGTCACCCACTTTGCTTCCTCTTTTGACTCCATCTCCAAGCTCCATGCAAGAAACAAGGACACGATATCAGAGTTAATATAATATCAATGCTCATACCTCATAAATTCCTTGCCCATTAAAATGTCTATTATGTGCAAAAAAAATTGTTTGTTGGACCTAAAAAACCCTCACATGTGTTTCTCTAATATACACCCCAGAAAAGAGAGTTGTATTTTGATGTTATGAGAGTGAATTCGGTCTCCATTGAAGCCTTTGCACCAAATCTTGGAATGACTTATAAATATGATGTTTCCCATATAAATTTCTCACCACTTCCATCCCATCACCTCATAATCTTATGCGTCAATGATATCATTTTGGAAATGGAAGTGTACCAGTCATCCCTCTTAACAATACCAAATTTCTTGAATCTTTCCACACATCCTCTGTCATGCCTTACATTAATGCCACCACCTATTTTGGCAACTTGTTTGCCACCTCATTTACATCCTGTAGTACATGATAAATTTTGAATTCTTTAAAGTAATTTAAAAATGTGCACATTGATTTTACGTATTTTTCAAATTTCATGTCATTTCTTCGCATTTGATCAGGTCATTCACTATTATAATCGAGTCCCATTCTAAATGGACCTTTTAAACTAAGACGTCCTTTGCCATTGAGACTACCTATAAAGATGTCTTAGCCTTTGCTTCATTATTTGTCCCATCTTGAATCCTTTTTGCTACCATTGTTGCAATGTTCCTAGAGTTGTCCCTCGCCACAAATCCCACCCCAAAGGGCCTCAAATTACCCTATAACAGTCCATTGATGTTAGTTTAAGCTACCCAACCTTCGATTTTGACCATCCACGAGCTCTATTCTCCTGAGAGACTAGATTAGCCTAGTGAGGCCCATTAACAGGTATTATTTTATTATTAATAATACATTAAATTTAATTACAATTGATTAAATATTAACTATAATAATAATATAATATTTAATGGGGATGACCTTGTGGTGTAGTGGTGAATAGGTTTCATTGTTAATGGTGTAACCAAATTTTAAATCTCCGCCTGGACCAAGCTAGTGTTAATGTCAATTCGAGCCCACCTTCGTGAACATGAAGGCGATTGATGGTCAGGGATGACATTGGTGGTCATGTTGGTGGTTATAGAGAAGGACTTTGGAGGTGGTGATCATGTGTGGAGGTGAGGAGGTACTATAAAGAAGCTTAAGGATTGATTGGGCTAGACCCTCACTAGGTTAGAGTGCTTGCGGACCCTAATCCATGTAGGTTGTGTGTTGATCATGGATCCAAATTGTCCTTGGCAAGTGCTGCTCACATACTTTGTGTTGAACCCACAAGGGTCTTTCACTCCTACAGGATCAGGGTCCCTATTGGGCTTTTGTGCTCATGAGTCTAGATTGTTGGATTAGGGTATGAGGACCCCCAGTTGTGGCCTCGCCTAGCGATTGGACCACGCTAAAATCTATGTAACCAATAAAAATAATAATATATTATATAATAATAATCTAATAAATCAATTAATATTATTATTTTGGGTTGGGTGCCTAGCTTGATATGTGAGAGCTTCTAGTGGTATGCATAAGGTCATAAGGTCCAATCTCCCCCCAAACCACATGGCATATAATGGGGACTACCCAATTCCTTTAATCTAAAAAAAATTATTAATATTTTTATTACATTATAACTAATATTTTTATTTTATTATATTGATTAGTAATTGATATAATTTAATATTATTTTTATTTTTTATAGTATCTTTTTTTAGGAAAATGCTTCTCAAGGTGGTAGCTCCCCATATTAGTATATAATATAATAAAAATTACATAAGAGATTATAGTTGGTGGTATAGAAAAATGATACCACTATCGATCTCGATGATCCTTTTCCAATTGAGCAATAAGAAGATAATTTCATTCTAAAATAGGAAGGTGTTCAAACATTCCATATAACCTTCCATATTGGGTTTAGCAACCCCTTTCTTGAACAAAGTCCATACTTTTTTCATGTTTCCTTTTTCGCCTTTTCTTGCCAGATTGAACATATTTTTTAGTTCTCTAGTATGAGATTTCACTTGCACATTATTCATTACAACTTCATACTTTTCTTGAGATGTGAGTGTTCTTTTGACACTTGCCTCAACCATAATATATCTCATTGCTTGTGTAGTGGGGGTAAGTAATTTTGCATAAATTTCTCCATCATGTACATGTCCCTACTCTTGGCCCCAAATGTTAGCTCCCAAAACTTTGATAATTGCCTCACTTATAGGTGGAAAATTTAAATGATTGAATAAACAGGCAAAGCAAACATCATAATCTTCTTTTGTGTACCTACATCTAACACCAGACATACTAACCATTATTTTATTATATCTATATTGCATAACTGGTGTTTAGAGATGAGATAAAAGTTCCTCAAAGCCTCTCGATGGTCATTGCTCTATTTTAAAAAATGCATAGTTATCCCCAAAAAATTGTGGGCCTCGGGATTGTTTTAGATTTGTTTCAGTTTACATGATTTATTGGGAGTTTTGATTTGGTTTGTTTTAACTTTTTTGCATGAGGAAATGATGTTTCTACATTCAAAGGCTAGTTTAGGTTAGTTTATGCTTGTCCTTATGAAATATTTTATGATTAAATCTTCTATATCAGGTCATTCGCTAATGTTACTTGATATGACCATTTTTTTGTTCTTAATCAATTTATTGATTTTCTCTATGGAGTTTGCGACACTGTTTTCCTCTCTTTAGATGTGAGATATAAAAAAATTGATATTTGTTTTAAAATTAGGCTTATCCTTTCAATCTATACTTTGGATATCCAATTGGGCGAATTTTGTTTAGTGATAACATTGATTATTTTTATTAGGACTCCTTCAATGTCTAGATTTGTAATTGATTTCTCTACGCAGAGTTGAACCCCTGCTTGTAATGTTGTGTACTCTACATCATTTTTGCTCATTTTGGGAGTTCAATTGAGATGGCCCATTTAATATGTCCATTTTCATCTCTTATTATGTGGCTGGCTCTTGAGAGTCTCGGGTTTCCACACGAGGCTTTGTCAAAATTTAGCTTAAATATTCTATTAATTGGTGGTTTCCAGCGGTCCATAATTATTTTTCAATAAAAATTCATTTTGGTATCATCAAATATTACCAATTGTGTATTATTTGATCATCTCATTGACTGTAATGTTTATATTTTCTATTCATTGCTTTTGTACTTATGTGTTCACTAATTCCACATTCAATTTTGTGTATGATTATATTCATGGAGGCTTTTTTTGCTTAAATATTCTTTGATTACATTCCTCCCATAGATGTCATATGCTTTGTGCTAATATTTCCTCCTATATTCCTTCTCATAGATTTCCTTTATGAATATTTGGTCATTCTTTGAATATCCCCATTACATTGTTATGTAGAGGGTTGCTTCAGCCTAATTTGTTACAAAAGTGTGCCCAAAAATGGTTTGCCAATTTATAGTTGACACGTATATGGTCTATTTTTTGTTCATGTGCCTTGCATAGAGGGTATCTTTGTAGACCCATAATACTAAGATTTTGCAACCTTTATCCTACTGGGATTTTATTGTGAAGGGATGCCCATCCAAATGCTCCAACTTTTGGTACATTATTCTTACCCCAACATAGTTTGGTTGGCCAATTACTATTTCAATTGTCTAATAGTGGCACTGTGTAAACTAATTTGGCTATATATTCGTCTAATTTGGTAGGGCACTAGTTTATATCATCCTCTTCATTTGATAGTATCATTGTTCTTTTCTCCAATTCCTTTACAAATAAGTTTCAACCATTTGGTTAGAGCATGTAAAATCTTTTCTCGTAGTAGTGAGAGATTCTATTTTTATGTTCTATGCATAAGTAATCACTTACCTTATCCTTGTATGCTTGTGTCATTCATAGTTTTGCTAATGCAAGCTCTAGAGTGGAGTTTATGGTGTTATACCCATTCCACAAGTATTCCCAAAATGAAGCTTGCTATCCATTTCTAATTATCCAAGTAAACTGGTTGGTGATAATATTTAGACATTTAATTATGAAGTTCCAAATTGTAGACTAGCATGGAGGATTGGCAATGGTTAATATTTAGGTTAGCATGTTCGAATAAAATTATGTTGCTTGTAGTAATTTACTTCATAGGGCCTCTAATTTTTTGTAGATACACCATGTTAGCTTAGTCTTGAGCATTATGTTTTGGGTTTGTTAATCACGTACATTGGCTCCCCCTTTTGATTTCCTTTGGGTTACTTTGTCCCATTAAATCAAAGGGAATTTTTCTATAATTAAGTCCTTCCCATAAAAAAAACTATTGTATTGATATTAGTTTTTCGTTTTATGCAATTTGGTAATTGCAAAAATGGCACAGTATAAATTGGTACCACTGAGAAAATATATTTTAACATGTTAATTCATCTTGCAAGAGATAGTCATTTTCCCCTCCAACTAGCCATTTTCTGCTTGTATTTTTCCATTGTTATTTTCTAATGATTTCCTTTGAATGATCCATTAAACAACTTGGAACACTAAGATATTTGTAAGGGGGATTCCTCGTTAAAATCAGAATGTTTTGATTTGGTGTTGCATACTTTTGGTTGCATTGAAGAAAAACATGCTTGATTTATTTCCATTTATTATTTGCCCTAAAATCTTTGAATAGTCATTTAGCACTTTTTACATTTTATCTTCTTCAACAATAGTTGATGATCCATACAATAAAGTGTCACTAGCAAAAATTTTATGTGAAAAGGGATGACAATACTGAAGAACCTAGATTGCATCTCATAATCTTAGCTCATTTTGTCTTGATATTTCCCTACTCAATGCATCAACCATAATAACAAATGAAAATGGAGATAGTCCAACTCTTTGTGCTCATTGAAAGAAGCCATGTGGTGATCCATTCATGACTATTGAATATCTTGGGGTTGAAATGCAACTAAAAATCCATTTAAACCTATCATTATAGAAACAAAATTTATTCATTATTTCAATGAGAAAACACCACTTTACATTTCCATAAGTCTTATTGATGTATATTTTAAGAATCATACCTTTTAGGTTGGCCTTCTAGATTGAATGAAGGACTCCATGTATTGTTATAATGTCACTTGTGATTTTCCTTCCCATCACAAACCCAATTTTCTCCTCTAATATCATTTTTGGTATTACAATTTGTATTATGTTTGGTATTACTTTGGATATGATTTTATAGATCATGTTTCATAATGATATTAGTATAAATTTTTCAAAGGGTTTTCCATCTGATTTTTATGGTATTAATGATATATTGGTTGTATTCATGTCTTTAAGTATTGTAGTTTCATTTTTGGATTCTTCTATCAATTTCCAATTATGCTTTCCCATGAAGTCCTAACAAAATTGAAAGACCAATGCTGAAAATCCATCAAATCTAGGAGCTTTTTCATGGTGGAGCTCAAAAGTTGTTTTTTCTTCTTTAACTGAGGTTGGGCTCACTAAAAATTTGTTATCAGCCTAACCAATTAATTTTGGTATGCTATGTAGAAAAAATGGTTTGTAGTTCATCTACCTCCCTGTTTCCACCAAGAGGTTTTAGAAGAATTCAATACTATCATATTGAATTTCATTAGGGTTATGAGTTATTTCCACCACTGTGTTCAATATGAGCGATCTTGGTTAAGATCTATTTGATTTTTGAAGTATTATGATTTTTTGTGTGTTCATATCACCTTCATTTAGCCAAAATTCTATTTATTTGGACCTTGAGTAACATTGTTCTCTTGCCAATATTTTTTGGTACTCTACAAATAACACTTCTTCTCTCTAAAATTCTAATTGAGTCATATCATTTTGTATGACTAGATTGCCAAGGTTGGCTATTTCTTTCTCTATTTTAAATTTATTTTTAAATATATTATGAAAGACTATTTTGTTCTAAATTTTTAGTTTTTATCTAAGTTTTTCAGGCATTTTATGGAAGATGTACATTTGTGTTCCTCCCTCAATGATGGGTTCCTCCCACCGTATTTTAACGTTTGGTAGCGACTCGGGATGTTTGAGCCACATCATTTCAAATCTAAATTGATAGTTTGGCCCATTTACATCTTCAAGTATATCCAACTTTGATTCAATTGCAATCACAATTTAAATTTAAATCATAGGAGTGGTCATCTCATTGACCATGCTTTTAACATGACATAACTACAGGGATATAAAGATCAGATCCCTCTCTTCAAAGAGTTGATTTAATTGCTCCTAAGGTTATGTGTGTTTTTATTGCAACCATGTTGGATAGATCTGTACATTTAGAGAGAAAAAAAAAAAAAGATGATGGATGAGGAATGCATAGTCCTCCTAATTGTACAATTAGAAGGAAGATGACTCAATAGGCTCAAGTGGGACTTAAGAACTAATTGACACAATGATATCTTATTGATTATGAATTGAGAAAAGTTATATTTGAGGGGATATGGAGCCAATGCCAAATATAAAGTCAAATAAATGAAATTGACAACTTTCAACATCTACAGAATAACATAAATCAAGTATACGCCTGCACTAACTTAAAATAGCAACCAAATGGAATATTTGATATGTAGTTTCAGTTTGAAGTAGAATTTGGAGGTATAGAATACCTTGGCTGCTATATACCCAAGTACAGATTGCCCTGGCTATTGTATACCCTATAATTTGGTCTAAAACTTGCTGGGATAGTCTATCATATCCCATTCTTTTTGGATTTTCAATGATAGCTTCATCACCTATTCCTGCACATAGAAAAATGATTTTTGGGGGGGTTGAAAGGGGTTTGCCTTGTTTACGAATCAACCTTGAATTGGAAATGAAACTGCATAAAGGAGAGCAATGTAAATGTAAACGTGAATTTAGATCTACCTTATAAGTTTATATACCTTCATAAATGGATATTGATATCACACATCCATGAAGACACTTGTATATTTCTTAAATTGTAGTTGTTGAATCTTTGAATGTAGGAAGGAATCAAGGATGCATTTTCACAAATGCATATATTTGCAAATGTCACTCCAAGATCTTTAATGGTGTTATGCTTGATAACCTTTCCCTTGAATAATGGATGAATGAAATGTATGTAGCTGGAAAAAATGATCTGCTTGATTGATTGAGAACTCCTCTACTTGGCCATCATGGGAGAGAAGCTTTCTATAATGGACAATATTGCCTTCAAAATTGCCTTAGATGCTTAAGGAATGCTTGAAACTTGATCTTGAATGCTTGATTGCAAATTTGTAGGAGAACACTTAAAATATAGATCATGGTTACCAAATTGAGGAGAGATATGCCACTAATATACCTCTCACAACATTTCAAGATTCAAAATTGATCTAGGCTGACCAAAAATTTGGAAATCCCCCCTAAAATATTACAATGGGTCACTCGTTCAAACATAGGCCCAAAACCTTGGGTAAACAATTCCAAAACTATTTATGCCTAGGAAAATGAGACTAAATTAAAAAAAGGAGTTGGGAATCAAGTGAAGGTGCTAGATTAAGTGGAGCTAGGTTGATAGGATCAAACATAAGTATATATAGAAAAATATATATTTTTTGATGAATGCATATCTATCTATATACCTCAAGAAAAGAGGCCACAAAGGAAGAGATCTCCTAAGAAAATCCCCTAGTTGGATATAAGCTAGATTAATACAACCCAAGTGATATACGTGTGTGTGCATAAATGTTGTCACACTTCTATGAATCATTTCATCCAAGGTTGCTCAAGAATGAGGCCTCAAATATTGATCCATAGCTCTTTAGTCATGGATGTGTAAAAATGTAAAATAAAGGCCCTAAGATTGACCTAGTTGTGTTTATTGCAAATACACCATGAATCGAGAGATTCAAATGCATAAAAATGAAATCTACTTTATATGATAACAATGGATATTAGTCTATGAAAGGAAATATGAATGCAAATCTAATCTATGGAAATAAACATGATTCTAATCTATATGAGGAGCCATGAATGCAAGAATAAAGAAAACAAGAAGAGAGCTTGAGTGCTCAAATTTTCCTCCAAAATTGCTCTCCAAACCTGCAGCATAACAATATTATGAAAACCTAATATGAAAATGAGAAGGAGAGGTCTCCTTTTAAAGAAAAGTGAACAATTGAGATTAAGAGGCAAAAAATCAAAGGCTACGATTAAGAGGCAAAAACCCACCGCTTAGAAAGATGTGAAGAAAAAGGGATTTTTATTTAATTTTTAATTTAATTCATTTCCTTTTTCAACAAATAAAGTGCTTTAAGTGGGGATTTTTATTTATTTAATTAAAAGAG
>MU227782.1:689858-730650 GCA_018584345.1 Thuja plicata | reverse complement strand
TACAATTTGATCAAGGAAATTGATTTGAATTGAAAATGTTCCAAAGCATTGATTCAGAAATTTGATAAAATGATAAAATAATAAATGGGGCCCAAAGTCTAGGTGACCATTTTAGGGTGCATACAACGGGTATCAATGCAAAATAATAATCTAACCAAGTGCTAAGAAAGAAGATGTTATTTCCTATGTGCCATGTATAATCAACTAGGAATATAAAGATAATGTCCAAACTAAAGAAATAAAATAGATATGAAGTGTAAATACTCAAATTAATTAATGAAAATATAACAATTTACCTTTAAATGCTTGAAATGTATGTGTTCAAGTTAAAATCTGCAGTTCTGCTCCTGAAATAGCTCAGAAACCCGAACAAGACCAAATATGGAACCAGAAATGTAAGATCTTCAAAACCTATAAATCTTTATGTCTTAGCACTATGTTGACATGGAGGGTGGATGGTGACATGCAAAAAATCCACCCAGGACTAGGCCAAAGTTGGCATCCACTTACTTTGCAAGATTTCCCAAAATCTAGATCTTTGACAGTAACTTGTTTCTGATGGCTCTGAATCCAAATCTGCAAGTTTGTATACCTGAATCTGCAACAAAAAAATGTTTGTTTTTGTTGGGGAGCTTTCCTCAGCCAATACCTAGTTTAATAGTTAACCTTGAATGTAAATGTATGTAAAATATATGTAAAAGTAGAGTAAATGTGCCAATTCACCTTACTTTGTAGAAGCCCTCTCAGAGGATTTGGATCCATAATCCACAATGACGTAGAAGTGATCAATGTTGTTGAATCTTGTAGGAATATAGGAAATCTCATCAAATGTAATAGATTAATCATACCAAGTCATGGATCTATGGGTGTAGATATACTCATATGTTCCGATCAGATAGGCAAATGCAAGTGAAGAATAGATGAACAAACCCTTCCTTGACCACCAACTCACCTATGTTCAAAGAAGGAAGCTAAATTTTGAAAGTAACATGAATGATCATGGAATGATGAAGAAAAGTCCTGCAATGAACTCCTTCAAATCTCCTTGAAAGCTCCTTGAATGTAAAATATCTTGAAACCTTGAAGTCTTCAAAGGTTGCAAAAGATACCCTTCATTGCTCCTAGGAAATGCTTATGAATGCTCTTGGAATGCTTGGAGACAAAAATGTAAAATCTCTTGAAACTCTTTTATCTCAAAATGAAGTAAGTGGGCCTCCTTTTATATCAATTTCATGATCAAAATTGACAAAGGTTGACTGCTCAAGGCGAGAGAAGAAATTGAAAACCCGAGAAGAGTTTGGAATTCAGAGGTGCCCAACCTCGAGGGGAGGCCAACCTGGGCCTAACCCCTGATGGATCAGTCCATCAAGGGATGGTCCGAGATCTCAGGGACAAAGAAAAGAATAGTGGGAAGGGGAAGAAAATAGGCGCCTGATCTAGCATAAATTAAAATGTTAATCCATGGGTCCATAAAGACACTTAAATTAGGTCCAAAACATCCTACTAAGGAGGACTAAACTTGTATAAACCTGGGTGCTTCCATTTTAAGATGATGCATTTAGCCCTCACTTTAGCGGGAGTACTAGCCTAACTCAAACTCTCAGCAAAGTAGATCAAAAAAATGCATAAGATAACCTCATTACGATTAAGGAGACAAGGCATCCATCAATCCCCCAACAAACTTGAGTCTTTGTTAACTCCAAAATCATAACAAGAGATATATCACTAACAAAAACAAAAACAAAAAGGAGTGTGATTGAATCGTCCATTAAGATGGGCGTGTCTTACTATGAACCACACCAAAAAGACAATGTTGCAACAAAAGATGGAGTTGAACAGTCTACCAAATTTGTGTGCATGCTAGTCAACCCAACAAGTGCATGTTAGTCAACCCAACAAGGATTCACCCTCGTGAAACTGTATTTTCACAATAGCAAAATCACAAAAGGCGATCCATGCATAAGGATGTGTGTATCCTTGAGGGATCAGAAAGAGATGCAACTGTAGGGATCAAGCCTTCTACGTTGTTAGTAATCCAAGAAGAGATCTGAAAGAGAATCAGGCCTTTAGGATTTTTTAGTATTCTATAAAGGGATTCAAAGAAGAAAATTTGTCATAGTGCGTGTGTGCAAAATGTGAGAAAAGTGTATGCCCCCATGTTAAATCAATTGCAAGTGCCTCAACAGTAGAAAATGACTATAACAGAGCGTACATACATCCACTAGAGACGTTTCCAGTGTAAAATTCCCCCAAGAGAAGACAAGCCAAGGGAAATAGGCACAAAACAAAAGGAAAGAGCACGAAGGGATCTACTAACTTTTGGGTTAGTACGATCATAAGATAATATATGAAATATGTTGTCAAATGAAATGTCATTATTCCCCAAAGGAAATAAAACTATAACACAATGGAGGAAAAACACATAAGAGTTATGAAGAAGAGTATTTTCGGGCTAACATCACGAAGACCAAAAAGATTTGGTGCCACCATGTTGCAATATCCCAAGAAGACTACATAAAGGAACATTTACAACCAATAAAATATGTACAACACAACATATAATGACATATAGAAGAAGCGAGATACAAATAGAAGAAAGATTACAATATTTTGATTCCTTTATCACCTTTTACCAATGGAGAAACAAGGACCGTTTAAAGAAATCCAAGCCAAACATATAAAAAACATCACATCACAAGGGAGACAGAAAATGATAGGAAAACACACAAGGACTACCATACTAGAGAAGCCAATCAAATGCATAGCCTGCCCCCCCTCTTGGTCAATATAATTTAGGGAAGGTGGGCAGCTCGCAAGAGGAGAAACATCCAACATTGTAGGAACAATTGCCAGTTCCAAACAAGGAAAATGTTGTGGGTCACTGTGTTTGATACTAGAAGTGATTGATAACTATTTTGAAAGCATGTTAGGAAAATCATGATCAAGATCAATAGTCTCGTATTCATCAAAATCACTAGCATGTAAATTATTGTTAGCATAAATAGTATCATCATGAGTATCTTCTTCATCAATATTAATCACAATACAATCCAAAATATGAATAGAATCATCATGTTTATCTATTTGAATAGTGTTTTGATTATCAACTTCCTCCACAGGATCAAGCATGAGCTGCTCAAAGGAAGGTAAAATATTTTTGGAAGCATGAACACGTGCTTTGGCTTTAGCTATACACTTCTTACGAAGGTCATGAACATGTCAGTTATGTTTGGTCTTGATAGAGATAGAAGGCGGAGTGTGATCATTCAACATCAAGTCATTTTCTCCTTGTGAAGGGGGAACTGAAGGAACCACACTAGTTTGAAAGATAGGAATGAGAGGTTTCTCAATAAAAGTTGAAGAATCATTTAAAGGAGGAATTAGTGGAATAGGTAAAATACCATAGGTAGGTTCAAGATTGGGTAAACTCAATCCAATGATCTTTCTATGTTAAAAGGCTTGATAAGATCATAAAAGGTAATTAGGACAGGTTGGAGGTGTCATAGGTAAAGTAGGCCAAAATAAATCAATGTCAACACAGTCTCAAGGCCTAGAAGTATGATAAAGACTCTCGTTAATGGTCTTGATCTTTCCGTCATGAGGAAACTTAAGGTATTTATGGATAAGAGAAGCTATGGCTTGCATAGAGGACAACTAAGGAAAACCAAGCTTAACATGAAACTGATCAGAAGTAGGGATGACAAAAAAGGTAGTATCCACAACTTTACCACACAGCTCTATAGAAAAGGAAATAGAACCATGGGGATGATAAAGAAATTCTTTAGAAGTCTGAATCCAAGCATTTGTCATGTCATATAAATCTCATTTCAAGTGTTTACTAAAAATATGCTCTTCAGTTATAACATTCACCATGGAAGTAGGATCAATAAGAGTACCACAAGAAGGAGTGTCAACAACCCTAGTAGCAATATAAAGAGAACCATCAGGAGCTTTAATCATTTTAGAATTATCAAAGGAAATAAGAAGTTGTCTACTAGGTTGAGGTTTTGGTTTAGGCAGGGGTTCGTGTTCAACATGGTTAGATTCTGCCATATTTTCATCATAGAAAATCTATGTAGAAGAGGAAGGAGGTTGGGCAATGGTGTTGGTAGGATGAGAAGGTAAAAAATTTGTATAAATCTATAGGTTATGGTTAGGAGGTGCTACAAATTTGTTTCCAAGGCTAGCATATACATTAATAGATATAACATTGGAATCAATCAGGTCTTGGATAACATTCTTCAAAGAATAACAACTCTCAGTATCATGGCCACGCTAACGATGGTATTGACAAAAAGCTTTAGGATCAAAGGACCTAGAAGCCATTGTAGTCGGGTTAACAGGTCTAATAGGAGGAAGTTTAATGATATTAGAATTTTAAAATTTTTCCATCATAGTTTCTAAATAGTCAGATAAAGGAGTGTACTTATGATTAGGGAAAAAAATAGAGGAATAAGAAGCGACACCCATGGATGCACCAACTACTTGTTTATCTATTTCATTCAATGCTTTGTTGAGCTTGATAAAGTTGTTAGGTTTATGGAACTTATTCTGATGGGAGGTGAAATCACTCTTATCAACCGGTACAGGAGTCATTAGAGTGGTACTCTCAAACTGCCTCACTTGTAATTGATAATGGTGCAGCGCTGCATAAAGTTGGGAAAAGGAATTAAACTCAGTAAGGAGAATCTTATCTCTAATGTCTTTTTGTAAATTAGATATAAAAATACGTAGTATATCAATGTCAAGCACATGATAAGAGATATAAGCATAAAAAATTTTAAATTTACCAATAAAGTCACTAAATTTTTCTTTAACTCCTTGCTTGCAATGCATTAAGTCACTCAAAGAAACTTGAGGACCAATATTGTTTTGAAATTGTTGAGTGAAAGCATTGGAAATATTTTGGAAGGAATCAATAGAATAGGGAGGTAAAGAACAAAACCATTGCAAGGACTTATCTCAAAAGGTCCTAGTAAACAACTTGGTCATGAGCCTATGATCATGGGAAAATTCACTGCATAGGGTCTAAGAGGTCTTAACACGAGTCACAGGGTCACCCTTATCATTATAAGTGTCAAGACAAGGCATGTCAACTTGTTGAGGGATAATTGCACAGATAATATCTAAGGACAAAATATTAGCAATGTGACATGTAGGCACATTAAATTTGGATTGAGTTGATGAAGCAAGTTGTTGTTTCAAGGATGAATTTTTTTGAACAAGACTAATGATGGTGGAATCATTGGAGAAAATAGTAGGCACGCACACATTAGATACACTAGGAAAAGTGTAGGAAGTAGTGGGGATACTGATGTAATCACCTAAAATTGGTCTAGTGAACTTATAGCCCCTAATTTGATTAATTGTCCTTAAGAAACCCTAAATCAAAGGTATGTATTACTAGACCCTAATTATGAAAGCATTTAATCAAACTTTCTCACGTAATTAAACACAACTTGTTGAATCAAATTGTTAATTATCTAATTGCTTGAACTATTGAATTTAATTAAAAGTGCTAAACCCCTTTTAATTAAGTGAACCCATTCACACATGTGTGACCACTCAAATTTCAAATAAAAGCAATTAAATGGGGAAATTACCAAATTTGTCTCATTCTCCCCCAAACAAGCACAAAGTTGACCACTCGAAATCACTCCACTTGGATCAAACACACATGGATTGAGAGAAATTGTATCTCTACCACTCGTCTCAGTTAAATATTGACCATTCGTTTCATCAAATTTTCTATAAAAGGAATATCTCCCTTCATTCAAAAAAGGGGCCAAATTTGAGAAGTAAGGTTATAATGCTAGTTTTGCTCTAGGTTTTGAGAATTGTTCTTGCCTCCATCTCCGTGATAGCTTAGTTTACTTGCATTTAAACTCTACCTTGCATTTATAGTTTAATGGTAAATTCATTCTTAGTTTCATTTAATAGTTTTTAATGGCTTTCTTAGTTACATTTCATGGTTAATATGCACTTAGTTTGGTTATGCATGCATTGATTTTCAAGGTTATTGAGAGCAAAGTATGCAAGTTCATGCATCTTGCTCATTTCATGGATCTTATATTTTGGAGTCGTCTAGTCACTAATTCCCCATGCCAATCTGATGAGAATTTTTATGGAATCAAACCTGCTTTAACTAGGAAGCAATAAGCCTCTCTTAAGAGTAGTTGTGTAATAGTTTTGATTATGATTTTATACTAACCCCTCGATTTAATGGTTTATTGAAGTGTTTGGTGTTGCAGATTGAATGTCACATTTTACCACGCACATATTGGTACCCACCGTGGGACAAAACTAGTTTTTTGCCCTATTTTTATTTAATTTCATGTTTTTTATGAAACTGCACTTTCTGTCGTCTCATGTTTCATACCTACTCATATGACAAATCATTGGTTACTAGTTTGTCATTTAGGACATCTATATTATTGTACTAGTATGTATCTAGTTTAAATTATCGTACTGGGATATTAGGTTTGTCATACGGGAGGTCATCTAATCATGTTTTTTTCGTATGGTTTTATATGATTTGTCATACGAGTTTTTCTTATAGACCGTCCTTTGTACTTTGTCATTTTAGAAACATAGAGTATTTTTAGAGGGGTATTTGATGTGGTCTTGATTTTCTAACCCCTAACATATTTTTGGTGATCATTTTTCTCTTTGGTTTGACTGTCTAACTGGTTTTTGCATAACATTTAATGGAAGAATCACTTTCCAAAGTCATACTAGCATGCATTTTTATCATAGTACTAATATTTTTGTGTTTGTAGGACGCTTGAAAGAAGGAAAGTTTGTGGAAACTACTAAACCTTTGTGTTTGCAGGTTTCCTTTTGACTCCATCAACCAAAATAAAAGTGTGTCTTCTTAAATGGTTTCCTAGGCACCTATTTTAATTAGGGTATTGTTTGTATAAGTTAAATTGAACATTAGGGACTATGCTCTTCTTCCTTTTAGGAAGAATCGGAAACCCAAACATGTTGGATTTATCTTAGGCAACAATAATTTTGGGAAAACTTGGCATGTTTGGCGTGTTTGGGAGACGCAAAAAGAAGTAGGAAATTATGCTCTTCTCCTCTTTGAGGGAGAATCAGAAATCCCGACCTTCTCTTTGCTATCCACTTTACTTTATGCATACATTTTAGATGGGCCTGTCGGTTGAGGAAAAAATATCTCAAGAAATACCCACAAGAGAACGAGATGTAAGCCACACCACTCCTACTCACATTACAAAAATTTACTCTTTGGAGCCAAAGCCTTGAGAGTCAGATGTCATTTGAGCTTATACTCAGCCCACATCTAACACAAAACAGGGCCTCTTAATCTCAATCACGTTTGCGTGACTGCTTGTGCTAAGATGCTTTGCGGGACTATATGTCTCAATCTCACTTGCACAGACGCTGAGGATACAACCAAACGAAGATCCTTACTAGAATCCATAGAGTAGAAGCCACCCGATTTACCTCTAAAAGTGGATAATCTAAGTGCAATGGAGATAGTAAGTCCCCCAAGATACTCATCATATTGTGCCCCCATTAGTTTTTGGAGATGGATAATACAATTTCATTATTGGAGCCATTGCATTCTTTGTGATGGGCATATTCTGATTAGCTATTGGGTGTGTACCTCAGTCTACGAGCATGGGTTTTCTTATCAAGCCAAATTGACTCTAGGGATAAGAAGTGCTTGATTTTCACTCCTTTGTGCTTGATCTATTTTAATCACTTTGAACTAAAATTAAAATGACATAAGCAATTTCATAAATTCACATTTTCACTTCAAGATTACGCAAACTTGGTCAAAATTTCACTCAAAATAGTGGCAAATTGTCCCTACCATACACTGTCATTTTCACTGGCTAAAATTGTCATACGAAAAAACTCTGTAACAACAACAACTCATCTGGGAACTTGGGAACTGTCGTATGGGAACTTGGGAATTGTCGTATGAGCTTGCATAAAAAACTAGTCAGTTACCTTACTCTTTGGTATATGTACTTCTTATCCACATAGCTGAAATTAATCATATTGCCATGTCACAACAGTTGTCGGTTCTTAAATCAGTTGGCTCGACTCATCATCATCTCTCATCCTAGTTTCTTGAATGATCTTACTTTCCATATTTTATCCCATCAACAGTCAATCACAATTAGCTAGGTCACAAGTGTCATCCAATAGACATTCAGGTCTCAAAACACGATACCTTGTACCAAGCTCAATGATCTTTCATCAACACATCTCTTACCAAGTTATCAAACAAGTGATCATTTAGGAATCTTTGACATTGACCTATCAGTATAGTCATTCTAAAGTCTCAACTCCAATTTTCTTTCATGGTACAAACTAGAAGCCAATAATAAAAACCCGATCTTGATTCAAAGGGAAAAGTTATTGACGATTCTACTCTGGGACCCTCGTCCTGTCAAAAACCAAGATCTACTCAAAAGATCCCAAATCAAGACACACCAACAATCTATCAATAAATACCCTTGTTCCAAACATCAAGCTCCCAACATCAATAGACTCATACTACACATCAAAACACATCCACAATGTCAGCCTACGACTGGGGATTTGGCCAAGAACGACAGAGTCGCCACACTAGTGTTTCCTCATTGATTGAGGAACCTAATGAAGAAGAAATCCAAAGATGTCAACAAGACAAACACTTTCAAAATATGATGTAAATCATTACATGGGATGGACAAGGATAGATACTTTATGCACCTTGCATCTACAGGTGTTAAAATTCCTGATGAATTTGATATCGAAGGACTTATACAACAAGAGGAAGAGTCTCCCATCACCATTCTCAATCGATAATTGTAAGATATGAGATGTGCACTTAGAGATTTGAAAAAGGTGAAAAAACAAACCTCTAACAACTACTCACTAGAATCTATATGTCCCTTTCTGTTTGCTAAAACCTTACACATGCCTCCATTTCCCCCTAAGGTTGACATTCTGAAATATGACAAATACAATGGGGAAGGTTACCCTCAAGATCATGTGAGGGAACTATGTGCTCTTAGCATGGATTTTATACATGAAAGGACATATCTAATGCAGCTATTCCCATGAAGCCTCAGTGGAAAATCCTTGGAATGGTTCACAAAACTCTCGCATGGTATTTAAACATATGATGAGCCTGTTTAAAAGTTCATCCACTACTATTCCTACAACATATTACATATGGTCACCATGCTGAATCTATGCAATACTAAACAACATAATGGTGAAAATTTTGTCAAATTCCTCCAAAGGCGGAGGAAGATATTTGTGAGACATCCCCGAAAAATCCTAAAAATTGAGAAAATTAATATATGCATCAACAATTTGGTACCTGAAATGAATTACGTGATTCAGATGCAAAAGCATACTGCCTTTAGTGAGTTGGTGGAAAATGCTATCTGCATCGAGGAGGTTCTTGTAAATAATGATGAACTCAACTTATATAAAGACACTAAGCCCTCCATCAACCCTAATAATAATAATCGTAAAGACAAAAGAAAGTATTGGAACAAAAACAAGAATGTGGTCAATGACAGAGTGGTTGACTCACCTGAATTCAAACCCAAAGAGCCAGTGTTCAATCTATCTAGTAGTATTCAAGCTACTAAGAATAATACAAATGTTCTGACACTTCTCAAGAATAATCCAGATGCACAGAAAGCCAAAGCACCCTAGATACCAAAACCCAAGAAAAATTTCACTCCCCTTGGAGAACCTTTTTAAACTGCATTAAAAACTCTGGTGGCTCACAAGATCATCACGATACCATATTCAAAGCCTTGGAACCTGCGCTTAACCCTAAATGGTGGAACGATAATAAATTCTGTGAATATCATAAAGAAAAAGGACACTTGACTAACGAATGGATGAAATTGAAGCATGTCATCCAAGACCTCATCTGTAATGAGACTATCACAGTTGATGGACATTAGTCAAACTATGATCACAAAGCCTTTAAGAAACCCTTACCCTCATATGAACAAGGAGAGTCCTTGAAAAACCAAGGAGCTAAAGTGACTTACACCTATCCCAATGACAAAAATGTGATTCACATGCTTGAACCATCTAATCAATCAGTTAATTTGATTATCACTAAAGACAAAAAGGAGCTTGAATCCGCTAATGCACTAATGAGGAATCAAGCTAAAGTTACTCTAAAGGGAATGGATTTATCGTCAAAACAAACTATGACATTAAAACCCTCAACATAAAATCAAATATTCACATCGATCCCAACTACAAATTACAATGTGGTTGATCAATTTCAAAGAACTCCAACCCAAATTCCCATCTTAGAGTTACTTAAGATCTCACCATCACATAAGAAGATCCTTTAAATAGCTCTTTTAGAAACAACTATACCCAAGGTCCTTGGTGTTGATAGGTTCCAAACTATGATAGGTCATCTAACTTCACCTCACTACCTATCCTTTTCATAAGAAGATGATAAATCGACGAATCATCCCCATAACCGACCCCTACACATAGAGGTCTTGATCCACAAATGGTGCAGGAGCACCTTAAGGTCTTAATGAATATCATCATCAATTTTGGCTTGTAGGTGGTTTTAGCCAACCACCAAGGTAATAAGGACTAGTGATAAATTCCCAAGTTTTCTTAGAATGGTGTGTTATAGGTAGGATTCTTAAGAGTCATGTGTTGGTGTAGTCCAATAAGGTCCAATGCTTATAGTGCTAAGAAAAGTCAACATTGGTCAAACATTGGCAAAGATCCCAAATTGGAGAGAAAATTGTTATTTTAATGTTTTTAAGTGTTTTAAGGTCTAATGGAATGACTTAGAGTTGAATTGAGCAAGCTAGGTTAGTGGAACATCAAATGAGCAAAAGTTGTAAAAGTTGCTCATGACAACTTTGCAATTTTGCAAAGTTATCATGACAACATTTCCTAAAATATAAGAAATGTCTTTAATGGTGTTCTAATCCTGAACTAGGGGTCCAAACATGTGGGGATAGAATATTTAAGCCTATAAAAACCCTAATGTAAGGGTGGAAGGTGTTATTGTATGGACTATGTTTTGGAAAGGAAAGATTTGGACTGTGTTTTTGTAACAGAGCCTTCATCCAAACCTTTAATGGATTGATCTAAATTATTGAGCCTTGGATACTTGTTATTTAATTACTCTTTGTGGTGTTATTTTTGTAGTTTGACACTTTTTTTAATCATTTTGTAAATTCTTTAAGTTTCACTAGTTTGTTGTCTAGTTCAGAGCCAGTCATGTAAAAATGAGTCCCACTTGAGTTACCATGGTTGAACTTCAATGGAAACTTGGAATCAAGTAGGGCACTATGTATGTAGTTTAAATATGTATTTTATAGTTTGTGTGTGCAAAGGAGTTAATTTTTTCATCAAGCCCTAGGTGAGTACAGTGGTATTCTGGCTAGGATCTTGAACATAACAAAAGCAAGAGAGCTTTCTAGATGGATTGTTTTGAGCCAATAAATGGTGGAGAGGTGTAGGGGCATGTTTCCTAGACATGTGTATTCAAGGAGGAGAGCCGAAGAGTTAAATTGAGAAACTATTGAAAGCAAAGAAACCAGACTGGATCACATGGCCAAGAAACCCTTGAAAATAGGGGTTTGGTGGAAATCTTATGTACAAACAACTTGGGAACCTAAAAACTAGAAAATCCTAGATCCTAGGATGGACCTATAAACAATACATAGCTATTATAGTGGGTTATTAAGGATATTTGGAAGGAAAACCCAATAATTTAGTTTTTAGGAGGCCTAATTGGCTAAAAAGGCTACAAGGCCTAAATCTAAGAAATTTGGAACTTGATTGAAAAAATAGGAAAGGGTCAAAAGGAATGGATAAAGAATAGTGTAAATTGGAAGGGGAATAGTGACCAACCCCATTTCCATTGATAAGAAGAGTTTAGGATCATGGATTCTTGAAGTGAAGCCTATGGATGCACAGTTGAGAGTAGAAGGTTTGAAGGGAGTTTGAAGTTGGTCGAGAGTTCTAGTTGGTATAGATGAACCATAGGGGTGTCCTCAGGTTAGGGCATAGATAAGTGCCCTAGGAAGGTCATAGGAAGATAAAGAAAGCTCTTATGAGTTAGAGCTCCCCATCAAAGTGGTATCAAAGCCATTGAAAGGCTTGGGAAATGAATTGTGTATGACACAGGGAAGTGAATCCATTGGAGAAAGCACCATGGTGACAAATCCAGAATTGGCAAGGGACTCGTCAAAACAAAAATTCAAGAATGGGCTTTTAGAAGAAGCTATGGAGGAGATGAAGCAGAAGCTAGCAGAAGTTGTAGAGACTGCAAGCAAGATGAAAGAACAGATAGGAGAGGATAAAGACAAAGGAAATAGTCAAGTTGAAGAGGAGGCAAAACCATAAACAAACCCTCCATTACCTAAGGAACCTTTCCTTAAAGCCCTCAAGGAACTAAGTGGCATATAATTAGAAGGCATCCATGCATTCTCTAGCCGAATGGATGAAAAATTGGTGATGGAATGGATTGAGGGTATGGAAAATCACTTTGAGTGTGATGGAATCATAGAGGCACAAAAAGTAAAGATAGCCAAATCAAGATTTAGAGGACAAGCATTAACCCGGTGGAAGTTATTTCAAGAGGAAAGAGAAAGAGAAGGGAAGAATCCAATAGCCAATTGGAAAGATATGGTGACTAAGGTGAAGGAAAGCTACCTACCAGAGGATTATGACATCTAACTACATAGAAGGAGACAAAATCTCAAACAGAAAGATTTAGATGTGGCATCCTACACTGAAGAATTCCAAAATTTATGCCTTAGGTCCAAAGTGCAAGAGGTAGAGAGCATTAAAGTTTCTAGGTGTCTCAATGGCCTTAGGTGAAACATTCAAGAAGAGATAAGCCTCTTTACCTTAACTTATATCCATGGTTTTTTTCAAATGGCCCATAAGGTGGAGGAAAAACTCAGAAAGAAGCAAGATTCAAACTCTAGGGGTAGGGGAAGAGGTAGAGATTCCAGAGGAGAACATAGAGGAGGTTCTAGTGGTAGAAGAAATGAGACCAGAGGCCAAGGAGACACCAAGTTTGTGGAAAAAATACACAAGTCAAACAATAGAGGAGGATATAGTAGGGAAGAGGTTTTCACAGTGGTGGAAGAGGCAGATCATGTGGTTTTGGAAGAAGTTCACATTTTGCTTCAATGAAGTGTTATAATTGTGGCCAAATGGGTCACCCTGCCTATAGGTGTCTAGATAAGCCATCATCTTCACAAGGTGAAAATAAAATTGCATTTTTGCAAGAAGAAGACATGACCAAACAGTTTGAGATAAGTCTGTATTCATAAAAGGGAGAGAACCTCATGCTTAGGAGGATTTTGATCAAAGAACCTACAAGGGATGAACACAAACAAAGAAAAGATTTTTTTGGGGTCAAGTGTAAGATTCTTGGCAAGGTGTGTAGGGTCATAATAGACTCAGGGTCTACTGATAATGTGATCTCAGAGGAAGTGGTATAGAAGTTAAAATTGACTAAGATACCTCCTATTTGACCTTACAAATTAACTTGGTTGAATAAGGGACAAAACATATTGGTAAATGAGAAAGTGTGGGTGGATTTCACCATAGGCAAGTATCAAGACAAGATACTTTATGAAGTGCTACCAATGGATACATGCTATGTGTTTCTAGGAAGACCATGGCAATATGACAGGGAGGCAGTCCACCATGGAAAGGAGAATAAGTACTCATTCTAGAAGAGTGGAGTAACTTATAAGATACTGTCTTTGATAGAGGAAGATATACCTTCTAAAGAACATTATGTTTGCAAATTAAAGAAGGCCTTGTATGGTCTCAAACAAGCACCAAGAGCATGGTATTCAAGGATAGAATCCTACCTACAACAGAAAGGTTTTTCCAGAAGTCAATCAGATCCAAATCTCTATATTAGAAGCTCAGCTAACGATATCTTTATCTTAGTTCTCTATGTTGATGATCTTATCTACACAGGGAATAATCCAACATTATTTGCAGAGTTTAGAGCAGCCATGATTACTAAGTTTGAAATGACAGATTTGGGATAAATGCACTACTTTCTTGGTATAGAAGTATGGAAAAATAAAGATGAAATATTTATGTCTCAGAAAAAATGTGCCTCAGATATCCTACAAAAATTTTAGATGCAGAGTTGCAAACCAGTTGCAACACCTATTGAAGTTGGACTTAAATTGTCTACTTTAGATGTGTCAGATCTTGTGAACCCCACTCTATATAGACAACTGATTGGAAGCTTGATCTACTTAACTACTACTCGTCCAGATATCACATTTGCAGTGAGTTTGGTCTCTAGGTTCATGTCAGAACCTAAGGAAACACATTGGAGTGCAGCTAAGAGGATTCTTAGATATGTTAGAGGGACATTGAGTTATGGTCTTAAATTTCAGCATTCAGAGGATAGCAGATTGGTTGGCTATACAAATTCAGATTGGGCAGGTTCTGCAGATGATAGGAAGTCTACTTCTGGCTACACTTTTAGCCTTGGTTTTGCAGTATTCTCTTGGAAGTCCAAGAAACAACCAACAGTATCACTTTCTACAGCAGAGGCAGAATATAAAGCTGCAACATCAACAGCTTGTCAAACAATATGGTTGAGAAGACTACTAGAAGACTTACACCAAATTCAGAATGAACCTACCTTGTTGTACTGTGACAACAAGAGTGCTATTCAAATGACAAAGAATTCAGTATTTCATAGTAGAACCAAACATATTGAGATACAACATCACTATATCAGGGAATTGGTTCAACAGGGCTTGATTGGAATTGTGTATTGCAGTACAGAAGATCAGATTGCAGATATCTTCACAAAGGCTCTAGCTCATGAAAGGTTCCAGAAGCTCAGAGATTTACTTTATGTTCTTCCCAATGGTCATTATGGGGGAGAATGATAGCACTATTAATTCACAGTGGTAGCTGTTATTGACTTTGGCCTCCTTTCTAGAATACTTGTTGTCTTTCTTGACTATTGAGTCCCATATTAAATATATGGTTGTGTATATTTATGTTTGTAGTTGATAGTTGTAGGTCTTTAATATTACGGTTGTAATATTGGTGAATATGGTTGAACACCATAATGTAACCTCTCTTTCAATTTTCTATATAATGGATTCCCTTGCTCTTATTTCTCTAAGGCAATTTGGGCTTTTGCATATTTTTTTTTTTTATGATCAGCAAATCATTGATTCTGTTGCCTTCAAACATAAGTTCCCCAAGGGGTAGTAAAGGATGTCTTGAATTTCTCTGACTCCTTGACTAAAACTTGATTGTAACCAGAAAATCCATCCATCATAGATAGAAGGTCACACCCTATACCTCTTTGTAGCATTGCCTCCATATTAGGAAAGGAATAATTATCTTTAAGTGATGCCACATTAAGGTTTTTGAAGTAAACACAAAGCCTGATATCTCCATTCTTTTTTCTTACAGGTACAAGATTTGACACCCATGATGAATGTCTGATTGGTTTTATTATCTAGGCATCCCTGAGTTTCATCAATTCTTCCTACATCTTCGATACTAGCAAAGGATTGATAGGTCTCTGCTTTTGTCTAAAAGGTTTTACATCAGGATTTAGAGGAATCTCATGGTGAAATAGAACCTCCATGTATGCCTTAAGATCTCCATAAGACCAAGCAAAAATATCCTTGTACTTCTTTAATAAGCTGATCAAATTTTCCCTGATGTGAGGGGCTGAATTCTTCCCTATGTATATCATTTTAGGGACATTCTCTGACCTTAAATTGAATTCTTCAATGCTACCATTTTTGACATCAGATGTCTTAAGAAAATGACCATAATTGTCACTGAAAATACCGTTTAGTTGAATGAAACCCTCAGGTACAACATTTGTTGGCAACTGAACCACTTCAGTCCCAAAAATAGTTTGTGTGTTATCTATGGTTTCAACTAAAGCACTGCATTCAATTTTCTAACCTTCATAATCATCCAAGCATTGAATGAAACGGAGAATATCCTTGTCATCTTCAAAAACTTTCCAACTATATACATTATCAGGAATTGCAGGCCTGATCTCGGTTTTAATTGTAGAGATCCCAACCAAAGTTATATCATATTCTTTATGGCTACATTTGCTAAGAAATCAACCATAATGTTCTTAGATATCTCTACCCATTCTATTTGGAAAGCATCAAAGAACTCAATCTTATCCCATACTGCATGTTTGTACAATTTTAATCTATCATTTTTAGCAATATATAGGGATCTAATTTGGGAAATAGCTAATTCAGAGTCCCCAAATACTCTTAACAATTTTATACCATGCTTTATGGTAACCTCTAAGCTCAATAACAATGCCTCATATTCTATAGTATTATTTGTGCATTGAAAAGCTAAGAGGAACGAATATTTAAATGGAGTACCTAATGGAGATATAAAAACAATACCATCTCCTAATACTTCCTTGGAGCATGCGCCATCAAAGTACATCCCATATCTCATGTGGGTTTGATTGTAACTCCTTCACAATCGGGTCTTGGTTTTCAACTTTAGAGCCATATTTCTCTATTCTAAAACTTTCCATATCAACATCAACAAAACAATTGAGATCCTTAGGATCCCTCCTTTCAATTATCACTGGATCTCTTGGTTCTCTATACAATTTAACATCACTCCCATTTATAGGGATAGTAGCATATGACAGGTGCAATTGCAAATGTCCTCCAACTGTTGTTGCCCAATGTCTAGATAGTAACATACCATAATGTGGCGGTGTATCAACCATCACATTTTCTGCTGCACCAGAATCTATCATACAATTTCTTATCAATTGGTCATTCACCAGCAATGTGACATAAAAAAGATCAACCTGAGATGGCTCATGAGTAATAATGTTCCCTACAGAGATTTTAGGAGTCTCCTGCTCCCCATCAACTCCTTTTTTCTTGATAGTCTTTATGATAGGAACGTCATCATTTGTTATATCTTTGAGAAAAGAGAAGGTTGCTTCTCTATGCTCCTTTACCTTTAGCATCTCAAGTAAAGGTACTGACACCTTCATTTGAGACAAAGTATGTTTCATGTCAAAAGAATGAAAACTCAAAATGTCTCCAATAGAAACCTTACCCTTGCTTTCCACCCGAATTTTATCTTTATTTTGGATTGGGGGTTCATTAGATTTCTTTTATAAACAATGAACCAGGCCTTCCCTGATCCTTATCCACTTTTTTATTTCTTAAATTATAAGCACTCCTAGCTTAATCAATTGCAAAAACAATGAGAGATCTCACTTCTTCATCACTAGGTCTTCTTAGTTGCATATGTTCATCCCTTGAATTAGCAAAAATTATGGTATAATGCTCTCTACTCTCCTCTTGAGGGTAGGTCATGAACATATTGACTTTAGGTACCTCCTCCTCTTGATCACTCTGATCATCTTCATTCTCAATAGACCCTGCCAAATCTTAGGCAACTGCACATTCAAAAGGAGAATGTGTCATATTGCAGGGAACACACCAAGAAATACTCTCTACATTATGTACATTTTTTCTCTTTAACAGATCAGGAGTACCTTTATTACTTGGCCCCTCTGACAGAGGTTTACCATCCTTCCAATTTGTTTTATAGGGCATGTACTACAATCTGTAAGGCTTCTCAAACCTTTGATTTCATTGTCTATTACTATGAAAGCCTCTCTCATTTTTATCTACCTTAGTAGTTAGGTCCTTGATTGCAGAGACTAGTTTATCAACTTTATCATTTTTATTTTCTTCCTTTGGAAACCTACTAGATTGACCCTTAGAGTCTTTCCATAACCTATCATTATCTCTTTTCCCAAGTTTACATGAAGCCCTTCTATTACTTTCAATATTTACTGCCATCTTGAAAGCATCCCTTAATGTACAAGGGTTCTTAAACCTTACAAGAAAGGCAATCTTACTATCCAAGGCATTGCAATATGTGGTAAGACATACATTTTCATCTAACCTCAGTACTTGGAATAATTTATGCAAGGCCTTCTAGAATCTGCTATTGAATTTAGATACAGTTTCATTTTGAAACTTCTCGATGTTGTTGAATTCATTCAACATGTAGCCCGAATTCACCTGATCACCATATTATTCCTTGAAGCATTGTGTAAATTCATTCCATGAACTGATGCTCCCATTAGCAGGGCCACGGTACCAATCTCTGGCATCTTCAATTTAGGATTGTACAAATAATTTCATAACAATATCCTCATGCTCAATTTCATACTCATTCATCTTGTCAGAGAAAGCTTTTAGGTGCTCTTCACCAGTTATTACATTATTTCCACTAAATTTAGGGATTTTATCCCTTATTTCATTTGGAATTATATTTGGATGGCTTGGAATACCATCAATATATAATTTTTTATATGTCTCCAAATGTATGGGTCTCCTCTAAAAACCAGGTCCCTAATTTTGGCTACTTGTACCAAGACCCTGGGCTTGATTTGTAGTACCCTGAAGTGAACTATATCCCATGGTATTAGTATTAGTATTTGTTTCTTGCACCTTAGGACCTAATCCACTACTACTCTGATTATTAGTAGTAGTATTAACTACCTTTTGATTTGTAGTAGACTGAAGGAAATAAATTTTCTTCTTCATTTCTGCAGCAACAACATCTAATTCAACCTTTTCCAACTGTTTGGCAATATCATCTTTTACTTTTCTAGCTCTTTCTAGCTCTACGTATAGTAAAGACATACCCTGAGATACCTATACTATAGGTTTAGGCTCACCAATGTGTATACCACTAACCTTCTACTTACCTTTTTCTAATTTAGGGTTACTTGCATTATTTGAAGGAGGATCTTGTAAAGGAGCCTTAGGCCCTGAAGACCTTTTATTTTACCAATCAATGATTTGTCTGATCACAGGATCTTCCTCCATCTGTCTTTTGTTTGAATGTCTCTCCCTCTCTTGACACTCCTTCCTTTTGACATCCATGTCACCAAAAATCTCCTTATTTAGACCCTTGTAGCTCTGACCCACACCTTGATTCACCAATTTAAGTTGTACCAACTGTCTCTGTAAATATTCATTCTCAATCACAACTGCCATAACCTCATTCTCATTTTCCTTTTCTAATCTTTTCCTTAGAATTATTTTTTCTTGTATTGCTCTTCTCAAGGCATCATTACTACCAAAAATTAGATCACGATTAGGCAAAGTAATATCTGAATTTGTAGAATCTTCAAGATTTATAAGGTCTAGTTCTCTTTGGTTTATTGCTTCCTCATAAGGATCATCTTGTAGAAATGGGTTATTTCTTGTATTTTGGGAAGAATTTTCAATGTTTGAAACATCTCTAGGTCTAAAATCTTTATTGTTTCTCCTCTCATTTTCCTTCCTATACAGAACTTGAGTCACAACCTTTTATTGAGATATATCTTCTTGGATAGGAGTATCAAACATGTTGTCAAAGAAACCAACACCATCTGATTCAGGATTAGGAGAAGGTTTATTACTTCTCTCTGGGGTAGTATCCAAAGGATGACTAACCCTTGAAACCTCAGGTTTCCAAGAACTTCCACTTGTGGATTCAGTTCTTCTTGACAAATTTATTTTAGCAAGCTTAAGAAGCCTACTTTCTAGTTCAACTTCTGGATGATCTTTCATGTACACTATGGTTTTTCTCATATTTTATTATATCTTGACTAACAAGATGTAACAAAATACTATACTTTTTATCTGAAACACTAGCCACCCAGGTTCGGAGTCGCCACCCAATAAAACTTAGGATTATAAAAAATGAGACTTCACCTCTATAATTTTTTGCAAATATGTAAAGAAGACTTATGAAAAGAACTTATCTCTTAGTCTCCAACGGATGGGTTAATTTTCACCTTGATTTGATAAGCCTTCAAAAGTACTTTGTGCTAAATCTCCCCAGTAGAGTCACCATCTCTGTTAGTTCATTTTCTTATTGATTTTGGTATACCTGCAGCTTAGGTATGTTCCTCTATAAACCCATGCAATGATTCAACAACAAGAAGAGGTAATGTTCAAAAAGGTCCTAAAACCTTCTACACTTTGAGCTCCATAAACTTAGGTGGGTATTACCTATCTTCTTCCTTTCACACTATAACAACTTTATAAGCAAGCATGAATGGTGGATGTAGTATAAAACCTGTAGATTGTAATAGTTTTTATAAAATTGGATGAGAACCAAAAATCTAACATATCATACCAGTGCCCTATCTAGTGGGTATGGAGTCACTTTAAATGTAAAGACTCTTAAACAACAACATTCATCAAATATGAATTGTGTAAATGATCATTGAACTTGACTATGTCTTACATGCTCAATTCATACTTCCTAGAAGCGGATGTAATCATCCAATTCACCTCAATCCTTTACTCACTGGAATTGTTTAAGGATGTTTAATTCTCTCTAAAAGAAACCCTAAAGAAATTAGACCCTCTACCTTACTGATTGATGGATTGAAAGTCCTTAAAAATCAACCCAAATGAGTACAAGAGATCAAACTGAAGACATTACAATTCAATAAGAATTTACAAAATGCAAGGAGATACAGACAAATCTTATTGATAAAATATCTAAACATGAAAAATTAGAGCCAAAAGACCACTGATAGTATTAATTTAACATGCAAATCTTCCAAGCCTTGTTGTGGCATAAAATTCCATCCCTTTCTAAAAGGTCTTGAATATTCTTTTATAGGAACAAGAAATCTACAAGCTTTAGACCATTTAGGGTTAGGGTTTACAACCAATCATGTCAAGAATTTAATTTTGATTGTCAAGTTGAAACCCTATCTCTCTTCATTCTATGCAATTCTAATCTGATCTGGAAATTAGCTGCCATAGTGCATGCATGTGAGTGCAGTACCCTGAGGTCAAAGAATTCCCAAGCATGACTTTGAAAGTAGCTCACATAAATACAGAAATGACCAGGCACCACAAAATGCATTTATCCTCTGATATAAAACCCTTTTATGTCAAGTCTGGAAATAAATACATCTTGGCATATGAGATTTCTATTCCTCTGTTCTTCAATAGTTGTTCAAAATCGACCAATAAGATTAGATTGCAGCATTTATAGCTCTAAGATCAAAATATCAGTCGACCGCCATGAAACCCTTTGAGAAAGGATTTAAATATTTGAAAATATGTTAAAATGGTCACAAGTGGCATGGAAAAGGACATGAATGGCTGAGACTGAACCATTGCATAACTTTAAAACATGGTCGTTGATCTTCAAATTACCTGGGCATCTATATCTGATTGGACAGGTGTCATGCAAGTGTGATGCCTTAATGGCTATCTATTTTGCATCTTGTGATTAAGGAATCATGTTAGCTGTCTGATTGAAATTGATCTGCATGAAACTTATTTCCTTTAATCTCTGTGACTATTGGACACATGTCAAGTTATCACGCACTCGCAACTCATTCTATGAATCCTTTATTTTCCTTGCGAGTCAGCGATAACCATCGAATTATATCTGATCTGAAATAACTTATTGGCCTTCAACACTACAATGGACACATGGTAGCATCTCAGACACTTGCGACCCCTTTCAACACATTCTATTTTCATTTGCAACTACATGAAAATGTGCCAATTGGTACCCTCAGCCCCACATTCCATTATCTCTAATGTTTGACTGGCCCACACTACCACATGTCGCACAAGCACTCACTTGAAGCTCATCTAATTAGCCACCACTAACTGGTGCGAGTGCACGACATTAACCGCTATCCATTAGTTGCACACTCATGACCATTTCATATCGTCTGCTCTAACTATTATGAATACATGAGCACACTATCATCCCTTTGTCACTTACTCGCCATCATTTCAATTAACCGAGCTAAACCATCGTGACTGAGTGACAACCTTCAGTCACACACTCGTTGGTTATCTTACTGACTGCCTGCCTACTTTGTGACTATGTGACAACTACTTATCACCCACTCGCGACCATTTCATGCTATCTTTCCTTACTACTGTGAGTGAATGCCAACCCACCACCTGGCACTTTCTGACATGAGCCCACCAAAACATCCTTCTCTATCCGCCAGCCGGTTGTCCATGTCATCGTCCGTCTACTGAGTCGTCTGCCAAAAGGCGCATGCGTTTCAACACTTAACAATTGAGTGCTCAGTTATAAAAACATGAAGAAATTCCTTAGCACAACTGATGTGGGACAAAAATCCTTAGGCGCCTCTGACCACAGATAAATACGTGGTGACATGTCGTGATGGCTTGAACACTAGATGTCAAGTAAATTTCCCCTTAAGGCAATACGTTGACCATTAGATCAACTTCAAGTTGTATCACATCAATCTCTTATTCACCTCTTTGTTGGGACCACCATGTGCCACGTGTCATTCAAGCTTAATGGCTTAAAGGTTAGATCATGCACATCTCATCACTAAGCCTTTAAGTCGACCGTTAGATCTTCTTCAACTTGCTTGCCCCTTAAATTTTTCCTTTTGATTTCAGTCAGACCCACTAGGACATGTGTTATATAGGCTTAATGGCTGATTGATAGATATCGATCATCTTGGCTTTAAGTCATTAAGATAACCATCAAATCTTCTCAAATCTACAATTTATTTACTGCCTTTCTTTACCTGGAATCCATAACATCATCTAGAGGATAGATGTCATGATGGCTTGATTGATACATCGACAAAATCTTCACTTTAAGTCATTAAGCCAACCGTTGGATCAAGATTGAGTTGCACGACACATGATGAGGGTAAAATATTTTTCAGGGATGTAAACTTAGAAAATATTTAAAACCCCACTAGGAAAATACTCTAGGGAATAACATGGCCCCTTCGATGACAACTTAAAAGACATGACGTAATCAACTTAAGTTACTAAAAAGTAACTTCATTTTATAACAGCTCGTGAGGGTTTAGGGTTTTTTGTTCAATAACTAGAATTTTGGAAAATAGGGTTCAGGGACAGCGCAAGAAACATAAAAGTTTTCATGATTTTGACCAAATTTCTTGCAGAATTATTACAGTTCTGACACTATGTCCCCAGGTTACCTTTACGTCTTTACATCTCTCCTGCTTGTCTTTTTTAATCCAACGATGAGCGTTATCCCTTCATCACGGAGATGAAGCTTTTTAATCATCAAGGCAATGTGCCTAGCTAACACATGGTGGATGGCGGGACCGTGTCTGCGCAAAGGTAAAGAGTTAAAGGTAGGTAAACTTCAAACAAAATTAGTGATGGGCGCTATCCCTTAATCAGGAAGATGAATATCTTTATTGATTGAGGCACTGTGCCTTTTCAACATGTAGACATCTATTAGGTCTTGGGCCCACCTATGGCTTGTTATTAAGTGGTCAAGTTTCTGAAGATACTGTGGTTGGTGTGAAGCCTTAAAGACAAGATCTACGATTGATACTCATCAAGGCATTGTGCCTTTGTGCCACGTGTAAAGTTGTTGGTGTAACCACCTGGATTTGGTCTGCTCTGACCATAGATCCTATTTGCCCCAAGTGTGATCATACCCCCAATTATGTCCAAACGACCCTGTTATTGCTTGGCATAATTCCTTTGAAATCAATTAAATCTCCTAAGATGATTAAATCACTAAATTAATTACTTCTAGCCAAATCAAATAATCAATCAAAAACATGGCTAAAATGATTAATTTACTAGGAATTAAATAAAGTCCTAAATCAATTGCTCAATTGAAAAAAACCCATTCCCCTAGCCTAATTAATTTAATTAAATTGGCTATAGTCCTCTTAATTATTAAAAAGCAATAAAAAGCTTAAATAATTAATATTCCTATTTTTGAATGAATTAAATAAGTTTTATTCATTTCATTAATATTCCCCTAAACCCCTAACCTAACCTACCTCAACCACCTTGACCATGGATTCAAACCTATCCCAACCCATTCACTCCATGCTAAATCTAATCCTAATCCTAATCCCATTCTAACCCACCTCCTAATGATGTCACATTCTATTAAGGTGTGATTAGGGACTCAACCCACTTGAGAAAGTCAACTTTCTCAAGCTTGACTTCTGGTGCAGGAGGACCCCTGAGAAGCCAGTCAATTGGTTATCTAATGTTGATTTTGGTGTGAGAAAGTGTCAAATACCCTTTTGAAGGGCACTGTAATTAGATAAGGTTATGTGGACTAAGTGTGGGGTGAGGTAGTTCTTAGTTTGTGCTTTTTGCTAGGTTAAAGTACTTCAAATTGGCTCATTAAATGCACTATACTTGATAATGTTGTCAAGTGAAAAGTTGATGTTTTTAATTTCTTTAGGGTCCTATGATTCCCTAAAAGGTTTAAATAAGGTTAGATAGGTCAGATTAGTGTTAAAACACTTGGAAAGTGCAAAATTGCTAAAGATGTAAAAATGTTGCTATGCAACATTAGCAACTTTTGAAAAGTTGCTGACAATATTTTTGGTTGTCTTAAGGATTTCGGTGTTTGAGATGGATTAAGACCATCCAAGGAGTTAGACACATGTGGTGGGTGGATATAAGGAAGGAAAACCCTAATTTGAAGGGTTGGAAGTCATTTGTACGGAACTGAGTTTTTGAGCAAGGCAATTTTATGAATGACAGAATAGCAGATTGAAGGAACAGTGTTGATTTTTATTGTTGAATGGATTAGTTTATGAACTATAACCATTGGAAATAATTTTTAAGCATGTGGTAGTGTGTTCTAAGTTTTTATTTTGTTTTGTATTTAGTTTTCATTTGCATTTTGTAAATTCTTTGTGTTTGTATAATTTTCTGGCCAGTTTTGACAGTGTTGCAAAGATGTGGACCTAGCTCCTTTTCCCACCATATTTTTTGTATGGCCTCTTGGGGATGGAGACTAGGGTCCTTGAGCTTCAAGAATCCACAAGATGGAGCTCTATAAGTGTGTGCACCTATTTTTAAAGTCTTTCCCTAGGCGAGCTATGGATGAAGCCCGGTTAGGAAGACTGTGAAGATGTGTTTAGAAAATGCAGGAGGAATGAGTTCATGAGCCAAGAAGGACATGTATGTGATGGTATGTGTTTTTCAGGTACTCAGGAAAAAGGAGGAGTTCCCAAGAAATCATCTTGCCAAGTTTTGAAGCCAAAGACCAAAGACTGGTCTAAAACTGAACAAAAAGCCCTATTTATGAAACAGGGTGTATGGACAGAGTTGGGACCTAAGACCAAGAAAATCTTAGGGGTCTAGTATCATATGTTTGAATTTCCAAAACATATTTGGGGGTTATTTGAGAATTTTCACCTAAAAATGCAAATTCCTAAATTGTAGGAGGCCTAATTGGTGAAAAAGGCTACAAGGCCTAAAAGATAGGAAACTAGGGATCGATGGAGAAAGGATTGACCTTGGAAAGTTAAGACCCAATTTTGGAGTCATGAATGGAGTTAGATGAAGAACCTAACCTCCTGCAATACAAACTTGTGATTAGGGCTTAGATAATATATATGAGGAAGTGTTCTTGTGGTGAAGAAAGATGAGAACCTAACAAGATAGGAAGATTCTTGGAGAAGGGAAAGAAGTGGTTCTTTCAAGGTGTTAGAGGGTGGATTGAGGAAACCCTAAGAGGTCCTAGGAGTGACCTAAGTTGATTTCAATACAACTCAAGAGGTATCTAGGAGTCTCCCTATCAGAGTGGTATTAGATCATAGGTTCAAGATTTGGGATAAGAAGTGTTGCAGCTAATGGATGTCGCAGACCGAAGAATTAAGTGAAGAATCAAGTGCATCTAGCAAGATGGTGACCAATGCTGAATTTTCCAAGAAGGTTGAAGAACAAGAAGAGGACAATATACTGCTAAGAGAAAGATTGAGTTAATTAGAGAAACTCTTAGGAGAAGTCCAAGATAAGGCAGATAGAGTGAAGGACAAGGTAGACCAAAAAGAAGAAAAAGAAGATAAGGAGAAGGAGTTGAACTTAGAGGAAGAAGCACCTAATCCTAACCCTGTCTTGCCAGAGGAACCCTTCTTAAATGCACTCAAGGCCTTAAGTGGAAAATATTTGGACGGTATGCCACTTTTTAGTGGACAAATGGATGTTGATCTAGTCATGGATTGGATAGACAGTCTTGAGAATCACTTTGAATGTGATGGTGCGATAGATGCTCAAAAGTTAAAGGTGGCTAAGTCTAGGTTGAGAGGACCAACACTTACCTTGTGGAAGTATGTTTAGACTGAGAGAGAGAAAGAGGGAAAGAAACCTATTGTTATATGGAAGGGTATGTTAGCTAAGCTGAAATAGACTTATCTACCTGATGATTATGAGGTGCATATGCATAGAAGGAGACAAAACCTTAGACAAAAGGACCTAGATGTTCAAGCATATACTAAGGAGTTCCAAAATTTGTGCTTAAGGTCAAAGATAGTGGAGGATGAGTCTATCCGATTGGCTAGATTTCAGAATGGACTAAAATGGTCTATCCAAGAAGAGATGAGTCTCACTACCCTAACAAGTGTGAGACAATGCTATCAAATGGCTTTAAAGATAGAAGAGAAAAGCAAGAGGAAACATGATCAGACCTCAAGGGGAAGAGGTAGAGGAAAATAAAATAGGGGACATAGAGGTAGCTTTGCAAGCAAAGGCAGTGAGTATAGATCTCAAGGAGAATCCAAATTGACTAAGATAGTCAATGAGACCAGTGGAAGAGGAATTATGAGTAGAGGCAGAGGATTCCATGGTGGAGGAAGAGGCAGATTTGGAGGTTCAGGCAGAGCTTCACACTTTGCAAATATGAAATGTTTTCATTGTAATCAACTAGGCCATCCAGCCTATAGATGCCCTGAGAAGGCTTCTAGTTCACATGGTGAAAAGAGGGCAAACTACATTGCCCAAGAAGAGACTAATAGTGTTAAATATCCTGAAATTAACCTTGATTCAGAGAGTGGGGAGAATCTAATGATTAGGAGGATTCTCATTAAGAAGCCTGTCAAAGAAGTAGCTAAACAAATGAGGGCACTTTTTAGAGTGAAGTGCAAAATACTTGGAAAATTTTGTAGGACGATCATAGACTCAGGGTCTACTGATAACATCATCTCAGAGGAGGCAGTCAGCAAACTAGGATTAACCAAGATACCTCATACAAACCATTATAGAGTTACATGGTTGAATAAGGGACAACATGTTCTTGTAAATGAGCAAGCATGGGTTGATTTTTCAATAGGAAAATATGTGGATAGAATCTTGTGTGATATACTCCCAATGGATGCATGCCACCTACTCTTAGGTAGGCCATGGCAGTTTGATAGGAAGAAAATACATCATGGAGAGAAGAACTCTTACTCTTTCAAGAAAGATGGGGTCACATATAGAATTCAGTCACTCATGGATGATGAGGGATCTACATCAGCAGGACCTAATGTCTTATTACAAGGAGGTAAAGAGTACATGCAGGCAGTAAAGAGTGGAGGAGGAACACACAATGCTATCATGATTAAGCCTAGTGAAGAGAGGAAGGTGGAACAAGCACCATTACCAAAGGAAGTGCATGAATTAATGAAGGAGTTTAAGGACATAGTTAGTGATGGGTCACCTACAATGTTACCATCTCCTAGAGCCATAAGTCATCAGATTGAATTTATACCAAGAGAATCTCTACCAAATAAAGCTACATACAAGGTGACTCCTGACCAAAACAAGGAGATAACTAGTCAAGTCCAATAAATTTTTGACCAAGGCCTAATCAGACAAAGTATTAGTCCATGTACGGTGCCAGTGGTTTTAGCATCAAAGAAGGGAGGTAAGTGGAGGATTTGTACTGATTCATGGGAAATTAATAGGATCACTATAAAGTACAGATTTCCCATTCCTAGGATTGAAGATCTTATGGATTGTTTGCGAGGAGCAAGGTACTACACCAAGTTGGATTTGAAGAGTGGGTACCATCAAATCAGAATTAAGGAGGGAGATGAATGGAAAACAACATTCAAGACTATAGAAGGGCTCTATGAATGGTTGGTCATGCCCTTTGGACTTAGCAATGCTCCAAGCACCTTTATGAGGTTGATGAATGAATTGTTGAAGGACTACATAGGCAGATTTGTAGTTGTGTACCTTGATGATATCCTAATTTTTAGTAAGACCAAAGAGGAACACCTCCAACATTTATAGATTATGATGAAGAAACTTCATGAGGAGAAGTTGTCCATTAATTTGGAAAAGTGTGAATTTATGAAGCAAGAGCTGATCTATCTTGGTTTTGTGGTGTCTCAAAGAACCTTGAAGATCGATCCTAGAAACGTTGAAGCAATACTAAGCTAGCCTACCCCTACATGCAGCACTAAGGTAAGGATTTTCCATGGACTTGCCCAATTTTATAGGAAGTTCATTAGAGGTTTTAGTGAGATATGTGCACCAGTATTAGATACAATTAAAGGTGGAGTGAAAACTAAGTTCAAATGGACTCTAGAGGTTGGTAAATGTTTTGAGTGGTTGAAAAAGAGAGTGGCTACACAACCTATTTTGGTTTTGCCAAATTTTGATAAGTTGTTTACCCTTGAATGTGATGCAAGTGGGATAGATGTTGGGGCAATATTGAATCAAGAGAATAGGCCAGTGGCATTCTATAGTGAAAAGTCGAATGAGTCTAAGAAGAGGTATTCTTCTTATGACCTAGAGTTATATGCATTGGTGCAATCCTTGAGAAAGTGGAGGCACTATTTGTTACTGAAAGAATTTGTGTTTTAAACTGACAACAAAGCTTTGAGTTTTATCAATTCTCAGGAGAAGTTGAGCAATAGACATCTCAAATGGATGGAATATTTGTAGGCCTATAACTTCACTATCAAACATAAGAAAGGGTATTTGAATAAGGTGGTTGATGCTTTGAGTAGGAGACACTTGACAATCCAAGAGGTACAATTGCAAAGTATAGGCTTAGAGAGCTTCAAGGAGCTTTATGAAGGAGATGAAGACTTCTCGGAAGCATACAAGGTATGTAAAGACTTCAAAAACCATTTCCATAGTCAATTTGTAGACTATACTATTCAGAATGATCTCTTGTTTAGAGGAGGATAGTTATGTATTCCTAAGGGATCTATGAGGGAGAGTGTTATCCAAGAGAAGCACAATGGGAGTTTAAGTGGGCATTTTGGCCTAAACAAAACACTAGAACTAGTGAAAAGGTTCTGTTATTGGCGTAAGATGCAGAAGGACATCAGGAAGTATGTAGATCAGTGCTTGGTTTGTCAAAAATCTAAGGGTGCCTCATCTAATGTAGGGTTGCATCAACCCCTACCCATTCATAATAGGCCTTGGGAATGTATTAGTATGGATTTTGTGGTTGGGTTGCCTAGAACCAAGACTGGTTTGGATAGTATATTTGTGGTGGTAGATAGGTTTAGCAAGATGAGCCACTTCATTGCTTGCAAAACCACCCATGATTCCATTCATATTGCACATTTGTTCTTTAAAGAGGTGGTACGGATTCATGGCTCGCCCCTAAGCATAGTATTTGATAGAGATGTAAATTTATTGGGTCATTTTTTGAAGACCTTGTGGACAAGGTTAGGAACTAACCTATCATTTGGGTCAGCCTACCATCCCCAAACTGATGGTCAGACTAAATTTATTAACAGAGTGCTAGGTAATCTCCTTAGATGCTTGACAAAGGAGTATAGAGTGATGTGGGATCAGTTGTTACCACAGGTAGAATATGCCTACAATGACAGTGTTAATAGGATAACAGGAAAAAAACCCTTTGAAATAGTTTAAGGGCTACACCCTAGAGAAATGTTGGAGTTACGACACTTGGAAAATGAAGAAGGCGGGAGTGCATATGTAGAGGACTTCACTCAATCAATGAAGGAGGTTCATGACCAAGTGAAGAAGCAACTCCAAGAGGCTACACAAAAACTGAAAGCCAAAGTTGATGAAGGAAGAAGGGATATTCAGTTTGTTGTGGGTGATCTTGTGATGGTGCATCTTAACAAATCCAGGTTGTAGAAGGGATTCCCCACCAAACTTCAAAATGAGGAGGATAGGTCCTTGTAAGATTGTTGCAAAGTATGGACAAAATGCCTATAGAATATACTTGCCATCAAACTTGGAAATATCTCCTATTTTAATGTGCAGTATTTGGTATAGTATAAAGGGCCTACACCAATACCAATTGAATCACAGTCAGATAGTAAAGAAATAACACAAGATGTTCAGATTTCCCATGCACCCAAACCAGTGGCTGTGAAGAGTTTAGACTCTAGAGTGAAGAAAAAGACCAAGTAGGGCACTTAAATGGAGCATCTCATTCAGTGGGAAGGAAAGTTAGAGGTTGAAGCTACTTGGGTAGCTGAGAATGAATTCAATAAGCAGGGAGTTGATCCTAAGCTCCTATCCCCAAAGGTGACTTAAGTTCTTAGCCTTGGTAGTATGGTGCAAGAGCACCCCTGAGAAGCCAGTCAGTTGGTTATCTCATGTTGATTTTGGCATGAGAAAGTGTCAAAGGCCATCTTGAAGGGCACTGTAATTAAATAAGGTCATTTGGACCAAGTGTGGGGTGAGGTAGTTCTTAGTTTGTGCTTTCTGCTAGGTTAAAGTACTTTAAATTGGCTCATTAAATGCATTGTACCTGATAATGTTGTCAAGTGACAAGTTTTTTTTCATTTCTTTAGGGTCATATGATGCCCTAAAAGGTTTAACTAAGGTTAGATAGGTCAGATTAGTGTTAAAACACTTGGAAAGTGCAAAATTGCTAAAGATGCAAAAATGTTGCTATGCAACATTAGCAACTTTTCAAAAGTTGCTGACAACATTTTTGGTTCTCTTAAGGATTTTTGTGTTTGAGATGGATTAAGACCATCCAAGGAGTTAGACACATGTGGTGAGAATATATAAGGAATGAAAACCCTAATTTGAAGGGTTGGAAGCCATTTGTACGGAACTGAGTTTTTGAGCAAGGCAGTTTTATGAATGACAGAATAGCAGATTGAAGGAACAATGTTGATTTTTATTGTTGAATGGATTAGTTTCTGAAATGTAACCATTGGAAATAATTTTTAAGCATGTGGTAGTGTGCTATAATTTTTTAGTTTGTTTTCCTTTGCATTTTGTAAATTCTTTGTGTTTGTACAGTTTTCTGTCCAGTTTTGACAGTGTTGCAAAGATGTGGACCTAGCTCCATTTCCAACTGTATTTTTTGTACAAACTCTTGGGGATGGAGAATAGGGTCCTTGAGCTTCAATAATCCACAAGATGGAGCTCTGGAAGTGTGTGCACCTATTTTTAAAGTCTTTCCCTAGGCGAGCTGTGGATGAAGCCCGATTAGGAAGACTATGAAGATGTGTTTAGAAAATGTAGGAGGAATGAGTTCATGAGCCAAGAAGGCTGTGGATGTGATGGTATGTGTTGTTTAGGTACTTAAGAACAAGGAGGAGTTCCCAAGAAATCATCTCGCCAAGTTTTGAAGCCAAAGACCAAAGACTGGTCTAAAACTGAACAAAAATCCCTATTTCTGAAACGAGGTGCACGAACAGAGTTGGGACCTAAGAACAAGAAAATATTGGAGGTATAGTATCATATATTTGAATTGAAAAAACACATTTGGGGGTTCTTTGAGAATTTTCACCTGAAAATGCAAATTCCTAAATTGTAGGAGGCCTAATTGGTGAAAAAGGCTACAAGGCCTAAAAGATAGGAAACTAGGGATCGATGGAGAAAGGATTGAACTTGGAAAGTTAAGACCCAATTTTGGAGTCATTAATGGAGTTAGATGAAGCCCCTAACCTCCTTCAATAAAAACTTGTGATTAGGGCTTAGAGAATACAGATGAGGAAGTGTTCTTGTGGTGAAGAAAGATGAGAACCTAACAAGATAGGAAGATTCTTGGAGAAGTGAAAGAAGTGGCTCTTTCAAGGTGTTAGAGGGTGGATAGAGGAAACCCTAAGAGGTCCTAAGAGTGACCTAAGTTAAGTTCAAGACAACTCATGAGGTAGCTAGGAGTCTCCCTATCAACTTCCTCTAAGGACCAACTTGCCAAGTTTGGCCTTACATCCCTCCCCATGCCTCATAAATGGTTTCATTAATGTCTCATTAATGAAGATTATTTTATGCCCATTCCTCACTAATTCCTTTGGAATATATTTCTCTTACACTTCATTAATGAGTTTTTCAACTCCATTAATGAACCTTGTCCCCCTCTCTCTCCTCATTTCTTCTATAAATAGAAGGCATTTTGAGCACTAACAAGCCTTCATTTTAGATTGAAAATGCATTGTTATGTTGTTAGGATTTATATAGATTTATGTTTCATTTAGTACTTCATGTTTATGCATTGTTATTATCCTCATTTTTATAACCAATATGCATTGCTTAATGATTAAATAGTTTGTTTTAACTCAAATCTTTCATGCTAAGTCGTATATGTCACTAATAGTAGCATAATCTAAGGGTTGTTATGTTGCTTATCATACTCTTCTTAGTTAGAAAGCAATAGGTCAATTTTAGTGCTTTAAATGCTCATCTAACCATGTTTTCCACTAATATAATGATCTATTGAAGTGTCGTGTCACAGGTAACAGGTGCAATATTTCACACACACAGCTAGACCTACGGGCAGATAAAGAGGTAGTAAGTTTGACAAATATCTACGGTCAGCGCGAAGACTCAAAGGATAAGATGTAGGTTTTTAACCTTCAAGGCATTGCGACCGATCGATAACCTATAGTTTAGTGACCCGGGGTGAGGTTAATATGAAGTCAGGTTAGTTTGAATCTAACAGTAGGCGTAAAGTCTTATGCTAAAGATGCAGTCAGATTAACCTTTGAGGCATTGCGCCTGTGTGCCACATGCATAAGGTGAGTCTGGATCAAAGGCATGGTACTAAAATTAAAGAATGGTCAAGTTAGATTTCATCTGACAGATGGCGCAAAGCCTTAAAGCAGAGATGCGAGGAGATTAGTGATCAAGGCATCACGCCTGCTTGAGGTGTGTCCAGCCCAGTCAACACAAGTCAGAGGATAGCAGGTATTTCTCAGGGCCATTAAAAGAACCACATGGAGGTCAGTGGGACCATGGTTTTCGAGTTGTAACTAAGTTAAAGCATAGTTTATTTGTTTCTGATCAGATGACTAGCACATTTCCTTGAAGTGAAGATGATCAACAGATAGTGTTCGAGGCATTGTGCATGTGTGACACATGGATATGTGATGGGACTCGGCTTCAGTAAAGAAAGGATAAAGGGAAAGTAAGCTTTAAAAGATCTGATGGTGGGTGTGAAGCCTTGTAAAGAAGTTGCACGAGATCTGGTCTTTGACACATTACGCCTATGCGACACGTGGCAGATCAGATCACAAGCCCGGGTAATTAAAAGAGGATAAACAACTCGCTTTTAAAGTTGATAAAGATTTTAATCTCGATCGTCGATACCTTTTTCCACACCACCTGTAGCCGTTGCAATCATATATTTGAATTTTAAATGTATTTCCTAGGGTTTTTTTTACTATGGTGCTGCTTTATGGGTTACAGAGGCATTTAATTTTGCAATCTAATCTTTAGGATTAATTTATTGAGGTCGTACGGTGCCTAATTGACCGACTTGTTGATATTTTGATGCCTCATTAATTTCTCTTGGTGGCGACTTAGGGTTTATGATTAGATTTTGAGATATTTTAAACTTTGTTTCTTCCTTGTTTGTTTCTGCATAAATGTTGGCATCTTTCCTGAGTTGTGGTGGTTATGTTTTAGGGTTTGTTTTGCCCTAAGGTGGTCCAAACTCATGGAATCATTTCTGTATATATAGCATTTTTTGGTATTGATGTGATGATTGGGAATTTCATGCCACAACAAGGCTTGTAATCTCTGCATGTTAAAAGTAAGACTATCAGTGGTTTTTTGGCTCTAATTTTTCATGCTTGGATGTTTTATCAATGAGATTTGTTTGTATATCCTTGCATTTGTGAATTCTTATTGAATTGTAACATCTTTATTTTAGTTTCTTGTACTCATTTGGGTTGATTGTTATGGAATTTCAATACACCACTCTGTAAGGTAGAGGGTCTAATTTATTTAGGGTTTCTTTCAGAGAGAATTAAACATCTTTAGACAATTTTAGTGAGTAAATAATTTGAAGTGAATTGGATAATTACACCTGCTTCTAGGAAGTGTGAATTGAGTATGTAAAGCATAGTCAAGTTCAGTGATCATTTGCACGATTTATATTTGATGAATGTTATTGTTAAGAGTCTTTGCATTTAAAGTGACTCCATACCCACTAGATAGGGCACTGGTCTGACATGTTAGATTTGTGGTTCTCACCCAAATTTATAAAAATTGTTACAATTTTCTTTTTTTATACTGCATCCACCATTCTTGCATGCTTATGATATTTTTATAGTTTGAGGGCAGAAGATAGGTAGTGCCCACCCGAGTTTATGGAGCTCAAAGTGTAGGAGGTTATAGGACCTTATTGAACATTTCTTCTTCTTTTTGTTGAATCAGTGCATGGGTCTATAGAGGAACATACCTGAGTCACAGGTATACCAAGATCAACAAGAAAAAGAACCAGCAGAAATGGTGAATCTGCTGGGAAGACTTAGCATAAAATACTTTTGAAGGCTTATCAAACTAAAGTGGAAAGTTAACTCATCCTCTGAGAACAAGTGATAAGTTCCTTTCTTAAGTTTTCTTTAAAATTTTGCAAAATTATAGAGGTGAAGTCTCATATTTTAAATCTGAAGTTTTATTGGGTGGTGACTCCGAATTCGGTTGACTAGTGTTTCAGATAAAAATTATAGTCTTGTGTTAGATCTTGTTGGTCAAGATATAAGAAAGTATGAGAAACACTAGAGAATACATGAAAGATCATCTAGAAGTTGAATTGGAGGGTGGACTCCCAAAGCCTACTAAAATAAATTGGTCTAAGAGAATTGAATCTACAAGTGGAAGTTCTTGGAAACCTAAGGCTTCAAGGGTTAGTCATCCTTTGGATACTGTCCCAGAGAGAAGTAATACTCCTTCTCCCAGTACTAAATTAGATGGTGTGGGTTTCTTTGACAACATGTTTGATACTCCTGTCCAAGAATATATATCACAACAAAAGGTTATAACTTAGGTTCAGTATAGAAGAGAAAATGAAAAAAGAAACAATAGAGATTTCAGACCTAGAGATCTTTCAAACATAGAGGGCTCTTCCCAAAATACAAGAAACAACCAATTTCTACAAGATGATCCTTATGAGGAATCAATAAACCAAAGAGAACTAGATCTTGTAAATATTGAGGACTCTCCAATGTCTAATATTTCTTTGCCTGATCCTGATGTGATTTTTCAAAGTAACGATGCCTTAAGAAGACAAATACAAGAACATGCAATTTTAAGGCAAAGGTTGGAAAAGGATCAGAAAGATAAAATCATGGCAAATATGACTGAGTATGAAAAATTACAAAGATAGTTGGATCGAGATAAGTTGACAAATCAAGGTTTGGAGCAGAGCTATAAGAGTCTAAGTAGCGAGATCCATGGTGATATGGATGCCAAAAGGAAGGAGTGTCAAGAGAGGGAGAGATATTCAAAAGGAAGTCAGATGGAGCAAGAGCCTGTGATCAGACAAATCATTGATTGGGAAAATGGAAGGCCTTCAAAGCCTCAAGCTCTTATATAGGATCCTCCTTCAAACAATGCAAGTAACACTAAATTAGATAAAGGTAAACAGAAGGTTACTAATCTAAAAATTGGTGAGCCCAAACCTACAATGGAGGCATCTCAGGGTATGTCTCTACTAAACATAGAGCTAGAAAAGTGAAGGATGATATTTCCAAACAATTGGAAAAGGCAGAATTAGATGTTGTTGTTGCAGAAATGAAGAAGAAAATTGTTGTCATTCAGTCTAATGCAAATCTAAAGGAAATTAATACTACTACTAATACTTAGGGTGGTAGTGAATTAGGTCCTAAGGTGCAAGAAACAAATACTAATACTAATGCCATGTGATCTAGTTCACTTTAGGGTATTGCAAATTAGAGCCAAGGTCTTGGTACAAGTGGCCAAAATCAGGGAGCTAGTTTTCAGAGGAGACCCATGCATTTGGAGATATATAAACAATTATATTTTGATGGAATTCTAGGCCAGCCAAATGTCATTCCAAATGAAATAAGGGATAAACTCCCTAAATTTAGTGGAAATAATGTAGTAACTGGTGAAGAGCATCTAAAGGATTTCTCTGACAAGATGAATGACTATGAAATAATGCATGAGGATATTGTTATGAAGTTATCTTTATAATCCTTAATTGAAGATGCCAGAGATTGGTACCATGGCCTTGCTAATGGAAGAATTAGTTCATGGGATGAATTTACACAGTGCTTTAAGGAACAATATGGTAATAAGTTGAATTCTGGCTATATGTTGAATGAGTTCAATAACATCAAAAAGTTTCAAAATGAAACTATATCTGAATTCAATAGAAGATTCTAGAAGGCCATGCATAAACTATTCCAAGTGCCAGGGTTAGATGAAAATGTGTGTCTTACCACATATTTCAATGCATTGGATAGTAAGATTGCCTATCTTGTGAGGGATACAAACCATTGTACATTAAGGGGTCCTTTTAAGATGGCAGTAAACATTAAAAGTAATAGAAGGGCATCAGGTAAACTTGTTAAAAGAGATGATGGTAGGTTATGGAAAGACCCTAAGGGTCAATCTAATAGGTTTCCCAAGGAAGAAAACAAAAATGATAAAGTTGATAAACTAGTCACTGCAATCAAGGACCTAACTACTAAGGTGGATAAAAATGAGAGAGGTTTTCAGAGTAGCAAACAACAAAATCAGAGGTCTGAGAAGCCTTATAGATTGCAGGACATGCCCTATAAAACAAATGGGAAGGAGGGTAAACCTCTGTCAAAGGGACCAAGTAGTGTAAAAAACAGGGGTACTCTTGATCATTTGAAAAGAAAAAATGTACACAATGTAGAGAATACATCTTGGTGTGTACCCTGCAATATGCCACATTCCCCTCTTGAATGTGCAGTTTCACAAACTTTGGTGGAGACTACTGAGGATAAGGATGAACAAGATGATCAGGAGGAGGAAGTACCTAAATTCAATATGTTCATGACACATGATGAAGAAGAAGGTGATGTACCATATGATTTCATTAATCATACTATAAATGTTGCTAATGCAAAGGATGAACATACACAACTAAGAAGACCTAGTGATGAAGAAGTGAGATCTCTCATTGTTGTTGTAATTGCTCAAGACATGAGTGCTTATAATTTGAGAAATAGAAAAATGGATAAGGATCAGAAGAAACCTGGTTCATTTCTTATAAAGTAAAGTTCTACTGAACCCCCAATTCAAAAAAAGGATAATATTCAGGTGAAAAGCAAGGATACTCCCATTGTTGGTCAAGGAATAGAGAAATCCAAAGAAATAAAGGGTAAGGCTTCTAGTGGAGATGTTTTGAGTTTTCCTACTTTTGACATGAAACATACACTATCTCAGATGAAGGTGTCAGTACCGTTAGTTGAGATGCTAAAGATTAAGGACCATAGAGAGGTTGCTTTCTCTTTTATCAAAGATATAACTGATGATATTGTTCCTACCACAAAGATTATCAAGAAAACTGGAATTGATGAGGAGTAGGAGACTCCTAAAATCTATGTTGTGAACATTATTACTCAAGATACCTCTCAAGTTGCTCCTTTTTATGTCACATTGTTGGTGAATGACCAATTGATAATAAATTGTATGATAGATTTTGGTGTAGCAATAAATGTGATCCCTTATGGTGTTATGAAGGAATCGGGCTTAAAAGTTGACACAACTTTTGGAAGATTTTTTGATATGGACAATAGAGAGTTACATGTGGTAGGAACATTAAAAGGCATTGAAGTAAAGATTGTTGTTTTTCCTGAGGTTACTTTCAAGATGGATGTGGTCGTAGTTGATACACCACCACATTATGGTATGTTACTATCTTGATAGTGGGAAACAGTAGTTGGAGGACATTTGTAGTTGGACCTGTCATATGCTACTATCCTTATAAATGGGAGTGATGTTAAATTATATAGGGAGCCATGAGCTCTAGTGATAATTGAAAACAATGATCCTAAGAGTCTCAATTGTTTTGTTAATGTTGATATGGAAAGTTTTAGGATTGAGCAAGATGGATCCAAAGTTGAAAATCAAGACCCAATTGTAAAGGAGTCACAATCACACCAAAATGAAATATAGAAGATGTAATTAAATGGTGCATGATCCAAGGAAGGTTCAGGAGCTGGTATTGTTTTTATATCTCCATCAGGTACTACATTTAAATATTCCATCCTCTTAGCTTTTCAATGCACAAATAATACTGCAGAATATGAGGCATTGCTATTGGGCTTAGAGGTTGCCATAAAGCATGGCATAAAATTGTTAAGAGTATTTAAGGACTCTGAATTAGCTATCTCCCAAATTAGATCCCTATATGCTGCTAAAAATGATAGATTGAAATTGTACAAGCATGCAGTATGGGATAAAATTGAGTTTTTTATGCTTTCCAAATAGAATGGATAGAGAGATCTAAGAACATTATGGCTGATTTCTTAGCAAATGTAGCCATAAAGAATAATGATATAACTTTGGTTGGGATCTCTGCTATTGAAACCAAGATCAGGCCTGCAATTCTTGTTAATGTATATAGTCCACAAGTTTTTGAGGATAACAAGGATATTCTCCGATTCATTCAATGTTTGGATGATTATGAGGGCCAAAAAATTGATTGAAATGCTTTAGTTGAAACCATAGATAACAAGCAAACTATTTTTGGGACTGAAGTGGTTCAGTTGCCAACAAATGTTATACCTAAGGGTTTGGTTCAGCTTGAGGGCATTTTCAATGATAATGATGGTCACTTGCTTAAGAGATCTGATGTCAAAATTGATAGTGTTGAAGAAGTGAATTTAAGGTCAGAGACTATCCCTAAAATAGTATATATAGGGAATTATTTAGCCCCTCACATTAGATTAAATCTGATTAGTTTATTAAAAAAGTACAAGCATGTTTTTGCTTGGTTTTATGAGGATCTTAACACCTATAGAGAGGATTTGTTTCAGCATGAGATTCCTCTAAATATTGATATGAAATCTTTTAGACAAAAGCGAAGACCTATCAATCCTTTTTTAGCATAAAAAATGTAGTAAGAATTGATGAAACTAAGGGAAGCCCAAATAATAAAACCAATCACACATTCATCATGGGTGTCAAATCTTGTGCTAGTGAGGAAAAAGAATGGATGTATTAGGCTTTGTGTTGACTTCAAAAACCTTAATGTGACATCACTCAAAGATAATTATTCTTTGCCTAATATGGAGGCAATTCTATAAAGAGTTACAAGATGTGACCTTCTATCTATGATGGATGGATTTTCTCATTACAATCAGGTCTTAGTCAAGAGGTCAGGGAAATTCAAGACAACCTTCACTACCCCTTGGGTAACTTATGTTTATGTTAGAATGCCTTTTGGTCTCATGAATGCATGGGCCACTTTTCAAAGAGCAATGGATGTTGTTTTTAAGGAATTCATAAACATAATTATGGTTGTCTATCAGGATGATCTTATTGCACATTCAAAAATGGTTGAGGACCATTGCAGGCATTTAGAAAAAGTATTTGGTAAGGATTTGGAGTTTGGATTTTCTCTTAATCCAAAGAAGTGCCATTTTGTTGTTTCAGAGGGAAAATTGCTAGGACATATAGTGTCCAAAGAGGGAGTGAGAATAGATCCAGAGAGGATTGAATCTATTAATATATTGAATCCTCCTAAGAACATCAAGCGTGTCCAATCTTTCTTAGGAAAGATAAACTTTGTAAGAAGGTTCATTATAAATTTTGCAGAAATTGTAAAACATATTGCCAAATTGCTAAAGAAAGATGTTAAAAATGTTAGAGTAGTCGAGTATTGCTAATAATTAAATCAGTTAATTATTAGTTTATCTACTCTTTGCTTAAGTTAGACTTAAGAAGTTTCTATTTCCTAGTAGTTTCCCTTTTAGGGTTTCGTGATTCCTTTATAATGAATCACCTCTTTGTATTTCAGTAAGGAGATTGTATTGTAATTTCATTTAGTTAATAGAAGCTTATTTTCTGTTAAGATGATTTACCTGTCTCTGGCCTATCAGCCGCCATAGCTGATTCTCTTCTGTTTCTGTCTTCTGTTTTCATTCTTGTAGCAGTCTTTGCATGCAGGTTTCTTGGGTTGATTTGATGGTTATCAAATCCTAATATGGTATCAGAGCGTTGAGTTATAGCAGGTTTCTATCTTTTGTCTTTTACTTCTATTTATGTAATAGCTATGCATGCAGGTGTTCTTGGGAAGATTTGATGATTATCAAATCCTACATGGTATCAGAGCTCTCATGTTGTTCGCTGTTTGAGTTTGGTTGAAGCATACAGGCACTGAGGGTTTCAGAGGTTTTTTCTGGCATTTGTTTATTGGTTCTGGGGGGTCTCTATTTTTGGAGGCATTTTGGGCCCAAACGGACACTTCCATTGCGTCTGGAAGGCCCAAAAACCCTAGAATCCATATAAAGCTTATCCGATTTGGACACCGGGGCCTCTGGAGAATATTTTCGGCCTCCTACGGGTCGTACGGGCACGAAAAATGATGCAAAAATTTAAAAAACTATTATTTTTTGCGTTGTTTTCACGCGGACAATGCATTGTTTAAACGCGCCGCTTCGGGCCCCCGCGCCGCCCCTGCGGCCACCGCGCCGCCGCGGGCCCTCGGCCACCGCCGGCGTTTTCCACGCCTCCAGCCACCACCGCGGCCCCCGCCACCCGGTCGCTGCTACCCCAGCGGCCCCGCCGCAACG
>MU227782.1:665718-688481 GCA_018584345.1 Thuja plicata | reverse complement strand
TATTAGTTTATCTACTCTTTGCTTAAGTTAGACTTAGGAAGTTTCTATTTCCTAGTAGTTTCCCTTTTAGGGTTTCGTGATTCCTTTATAAGGAATCACCTCTTTGTATTTCAGTAAGGAGATTGTATTGTAATTTCATTTAGTTAATAGAAGCTTATTTTCTATTAAGATGATTTTCCTATCTCTGGCCTATCGGCTGCCATAGCTGATTCTCTTCTATTTCTGTCTTCTGTCTTCATTCTTGTAGCAGTCTTTGCATGCAGGTTTCTATCTTCTGTCTTTTGCTTCTGTTTATGTAATAGCTATGCATGCAGGTGTTCTTGGGAAGATTTAATGATTATCAAATCCTACAAAAAATGCTTGGAATCCATAATCTCAGCAATATTTTGAGAGAATTAAGTTGGATATTCAGGAAGCACCAGTATTAAAATCTCCTAATTATGAGTTACCTTTTTCTATTTTCTCATTCGCTTCATTCTATACCATTGCTGCAGTGTTGTTACAAAAGGACAAGTAGGGATTTGAGCATCCAATTGCATTTTTCAACAAATCCTTGCGAGAAACTGAGTTGAATTATGAAATCATGGAGAAGCAAGCTTATGCCTTAGTTAAGGAAGTCAAGGCTTTTAGGCCTTATTTAGTATGTGTTAAGGTAGTTTCCTATGTGCCTCATGTTCCTATCAAGGATAGTTTGTCTCAAAGTGAGGTCACTGGCAAGAGGTGTAGATGGATCAATAGAATACAAGAATTTGATCTAGAGATCCAAATCACCAAATTAGTTAGAGGCTTGGGACTAGAAAAGATCGTGACAGATTCAAACATGGAGCTTACCCAAGTAAACAATGTGCAAGAAAATGAAATGCCAACTAGTATTGAGATGCAATTATGGTGTGCTAATATTGTTTATTGTTTGAAGAATAATAAATGTTTAGAGGACATGACAGAGAATCAAAGAAGGGATATCAAACTTAGGAGTCAGAAACATGTATTGATTCAAGGAGACATATATTGGAAAAATAGAGATGGAATTCTTTTGTTTTGTCTTGATAGGACTCAGTCTGAGAAGGTGTTAAAAGAAATACATAGTGGTGTTTATGCATGCAACTGTTCAGCAAAGACAACTGCACAAAAGATAGATAGAGATGGTTATTATTGGCCTTGTTTGTTTAAGTATACTCATTATTTTGTGCAGAAGAGTGAAGCTTGTCAAATATTTTCAAAGAAGCTAGTGTATTCAGGGGCCTTGCCTTTGAATCCAATCTCAGTTGAAGTCCCTTTTGCCTAGTGGGGCATTGATTTCATTTGTGAATTTTTAGAGAAGTCTAGTTGGGGTCACAGTTGATCCTTATTGCTACATACTACTTTACAAAATATATGAAGGTTATACCAACCAAGAGGGAAACCAACAAGGTGGTCATTGATTTTCTAATAGATAATATCTTGACTATGTTTGGTGTGCCCAAAAAGATAGTAATGGCTAATGCTATGTGCTTTAGGTCTCAAGAATTCATTGAATTTTGTAATTAGTATGGTATTGTGATTTCATATTCTTCACCATATCATCCACAGGCAAATGGGAAACCAGAATCTAGCAACAAGAGTATTAGGGAAATTATCAAAAGAACGCTAGAAAAGAATAAGAAGGCTTGGAATTTAAAGCTTAAGTTGGCTTTATGGGCTGATAGGGTAATAATGAAAATAGCTATAAGTGCATCTCCGTGTGAACTATTTTATGGAACACAAGCTAGGTTTCCATTAAACAATTTGTTACCAGTCTACAAGTTCATCCAAGATGAGGAGATAGAAGTGATTGACCCAATGCAGGAGAAAATGGTGCAGTTGGTACAACTGGATGAGATAAAAAAAGAAATATAATTGCAAAATCAGAAGATCCAACAATAGTCTAATTATTTATTTGATAAGAGAGCATCAGAAAGAAAATTTCATGTAAATGATATGGTGCTCCAATGAATTAAAGGATTGGAGAAAAGGGGAAACATGGCAAGTTTGAGTCCTTATGGTTAGGACCATTTGTTGTGCATGATTTACGTAGAAAATATTCCTACTTATTGCAATTTCGTACTAGTGAGATTCAGGATCTGCCTGTGCATGCGCAGTTCTTAAAGGCATTATTTTCTTGAGTCTCTGTTCATGCATAGTGATGTATATATTAGTAGAAAGTTTCATGCTTTTTCCTGTTTTAGGTTTGTCTATTGTGGCATTTTGTTTTTTGAGTTGGTATGTGTCCCGGAGTGTTGGTTTTCTAGTGTGGAACTTTGATTAAACCTTCCCCATTTCGATCCTATGTTAGAACTGTTAAAATCTACAAGATTTCCTAGTGTAAATGGCAAAAACCCTGCTATTTCTTGTTGTTTCCTTAAGTCCTAATTTCAAATTTCTAGCCGTTGGTGACAAATCCCTAAACCCTTCATGGACATGTTTCTAATTCAAAGTTACCTTTTTTGCTTCACTTAAATCCTTTAACCCATGTGTTTAATTTGTTATGTTCAAGGAGGGTCGTACCTTTTTAATATTTCCTAAGGCTTTAGAGGGGTGATCAATTAATTTTCTTTTATTTCCCTAAGTGTTATGTCCCCAAGTTACCTTTATGTCTTTACATCTCTTGTGCATGTCTTTTTTAATCCAATGGCAGACGTTATCCCTTCATCGCAGAGATGAATCATTTTAATCATCAAGGAAACGCACCTAGCTGACACATGGTGGATGGTGGGACTGGGTCTGTGCAAAGGTAAATAGTTAAAGACAGGTGAACTTCAAACAAGATCAATGATGGGCACTATCCCTTAATCATAGAGATGAAGATCTTTATTCATCGAGGCATTGCGCCCTTTTAACACGTGGACATCTCTCAGGTCTTGGGCCTGCTTGTGGTTGGTTATCAGGTGGTCAATTTTATGAAGATCAAGTGGTTGGCGTGAAGCCTTAAAGACAAGATGCATGGTTGATACTCATCAAGGCATTGTGCTTTTGTGCTATGTGTAAAGTTGATGGGTCTACAGACAAATAAAGAGGCAGTAAGTTTGAAGAAGATCTACGGTCGGTGCAAAGACTCAAAGGATAAGATGAAGGTTTTTAACCTTCAAGGAATTATGAGAGATCGATAACTTGCAGTTTGGTGACCCAGGGAGAGGTTAATATGCAGTCATGTTAGTTTGAATCTAACGGTAGGCATAAAGCCTTATGCTAAAGATGTAGTCAAATTAACCTTTGAGGCATTGCGCCTGTGTGCCACATGTAGAAGGTGGGTCCAGATCAAAGTCAGGGTATTAAAGTTAAAGAACGGTCAAGTTTGATTTCATCTGAAGGATGGCGCAAAGCCTTAAAGTAGAGATGCGAGGAGATTAGTGATCAAGGCATCGTGCCTGCTTGACGTGTGTCCAACCCGATCAACACAGGTCAGAGGACAACAGGGATTTCTCAGGGCCATTAAAAGCGTTATGTGGAGGTCAGTGGAACCAGGTTTCTGAGTTGTAACTAAGTTAAAGCATAATTTAGTTGTTTCTGATTGGATACCTGGCACATTTTCTTAAAGTGAAGATGATCAACAAATAGTGTTTGAGGCATTGCGCTTGCATGACACATGGAAAAGTGATGGGAATCAACCGTAGTAAAGAGAGGATAAAGGGAAAGTAAGTTTTAAAAGATCTAATGATGGGCATGAAGCCTTATGAAGAAGTTGTTTAAGATCTAGTCTTTGAGGCATTACACCTATGCGATGGATGGAAAACCAGATTGCAGGCCTGGTTAATTGAAAGAGGATCAACAACTCGCTTTTAAATTTGATAAAGATTTGAATCTTGGTCGTCGATGCCTTTTTCCGTGTCACTTGTAGTTGTTGCAATTATATACTTGAATTTAAAATTATTTCTTAGGGTTTTCTGACCATGGTGTTGCTTTCTGAGTTACAGAGGCATTTAATTTTGCAATTTGATCTTTGGGATTTATTTATTGACGTCGTAGAGTGCTTAATTGACCGACTTGCTAATATTTTGATGCCTCATTAATGTTTCTTGGTGGCGACTTAGGGTTTATGATCAAATTCTAAGATATTTCAAACCTTTGTTGCTTCTCTGTCATTTTCTACATTAATGTTGGCATGTTTCCTGAGTTGTTGTGGCTGTGTTTCAGGGTTTATTTTTCCCTAAGGTGGTCCAAAATCGTGAATCATTTATGTATAAATAGGGTTTTTTGGTATTAATGTGATGATGGGGAATTTTATCCCACAACAAGGCTTGTAAGTTCTACATGTTAAAACTAAGACTATCAGTGGTCTTCTAGCTCCAATTTTTCATGCTTAGATGTTTTATCAATGAGATTTGTCTATATATCCTTGTATTTTGTGAATTCTTATTAAATTGTAATGTCTTCATTTTAGTTTCTTGTACTCATTTGGGCTGATTGTTAAGGAATTTCAATCCATCACTCTGTAAAGCATAGGGTCTAATTGCTTTAGGGTTGCTTTCAGAGAGAATTAAACATCCTTAAAAAAATTTAGTGAGTAAAGAATTGAAGTGAATTAGATAATTACATCTGCTTCTAGAAAGTGTGAATTTAGTATGTAAGGCCTAGTCAAGTTCAGTAATCATTTACAGGATTTACATTTGATGAATTTTGTTGTTAAGAGCCTTTGCATTTAAAGTGACTCCATACCCACTAGACAGGGCACTGGTTTGACATGTTATATTTGTGGTTCTCATCCAATTTTATAAAAATTGTTACAATTTTCTTGTTTTATACCGCATCCACCATTCATGCCTGCTTATGAGATTGTTATAGTTTGAGGGCAGAAGATAGGTAGTTCCCACCCGAGTTTATGGAGCTCAAAGTGTAGGAGGTTTTAGGACCTTGTTGAACATTACTTCTTCTTCTTGTTGAATCAGTTCATGGGTTTATAGAGGAACATACCTGAGCTGCAGGTATACCAAGATCAATGAGAAAAAAGAACCAACAGGTTAATTCCACCCTCAAGGCCTTACAGTCTGAAACATAAGTGTATATAGAAATTATAAAATCTAGTGAACTATCTGATAGCAACTGTCTTTGCTCAGTCATTTCCAAAGAGTACAATAAACATTTCCTCTACTCTAAATCCAGTAGAAAATCAAGCTCACGGCTTCCACACTTCTCTATCTCTTCATACATACACACACTTCTTTTCAAAAGAAAAGATATCTCATATATACCCTATTACAATAATTGATTAGGTCAGCTAGTTAAGATTTCATAATATACAAACAATTATTTAACCCATTTCTAAGTTACACACGGTACCTAAAACAATTATACATCAATTACAACACGTTAAATATAATCTAAGATCCGTAATCCACTTTCGCAATCCACAAAACATGCTACATCTCTAAAGTCGACCCCAAATAGGTCGCCTTTGGAATAAATGCTACAACTGACATCATCAACACTCATACGACTTGCAATCCAAAAAAATTCCTTAACCTATCTTTTGTCATCCCTTAAGCTTGCATAACCTTAATCATCATCGCATGTAAGATATACTCAAAATATAGACTCGCTATGTCAATCATCACTGTTGCAGTCCATAAACCATTCTTCACCAAAACATTTGTAACTCATCCAATATGCAATATTAATCCAAGAAACCTTAGAAATAAGATCATCATACATCCTTATCCATATCCCCATCTTTGCTTGTTCTGATTCATTCGTACAGTATTCGTACACTTTTGTCAGTCATCATATAACAGTAATAACTAGTCTGTTCTTCCTCCATAGAAACATATGTTGACATCAGTGACAAAACGTGAATGCCAACAACATCAGTAGTAGCCAATTCTAACATCAACCAACAATCTCCCCCTTTGGCATTGATGGCAACATATGGGAAAATGCATCAACCGAAAATTGCTCTCTCTTATTACAATATTCTCAATATCCTCAACACAATTCTCCCTAAAATAGTAGGGATTTTCACATATAATCTCTCCCTCTTTGACAACAATGGAAAAAGGGTGCCATAACTTTTCATCAATCTTTTGTAAGGTGTAGCTTTTTTAAATCTTCATGTCTGTAACAACCAGGTGCAAAATCACCCAAGTATGGTTTGTAGTGTTCTTGCGATCACTCCCCCTAAGGAGTAGATCCATACATCAAGTCCAAAAAATGATATAGATCTGAAAGCCACTGGAATAATGCATTCCTACATCAATCAGTTACCACAGGGAGGGGATCTCACCCCAAGCATGCTTCTGAGATACTCAAAAGTATCTTTTGGCAAAGCTTTTTTAAATATATCTGCTATTTGTTCCTTTGTACTAACATACTCTAATATGATCTCCTTCTCCGCTACCTTGTCTCTCAAGAAATGATACTTAATAGAAATATGTTTAGTCTTTGAATACATTACATGATTCTTTGGCATATTCACTGTGCTAGTGTTATCACAATGGATAACCACTTGCTCTTAAAAATTTATTCCAATGTCCTTTAGCATTTGTTTCATCCAAATAACTTGTGCACAATTTATAGCAACAATAACATACTAAGATTAAACAATATACCGAGCTATACAATATTGCTTCTTACTTAACCAAGAAACCATCCTTTTTCCAGGAAAAATGCTCCTCCACTTGTACTCTTTCTATCATCCACACTACCTACCCAATTAACATCAGTATAAGGATGTAAAATAAATTCATCAGCTTTATCATACCATAATCCATACTCTAATGTTTCTTTCAAGTATTTGAAAATTCTTTTCACAGTAGCAAGGTGTGTCTCTTTAGGGTCTGCTTGATATCTTGCAATAATTCCAACTACATTAGAAATATCTGGTATGGTGTGAGTTAGATATTGTACACCTCCAATCATTGATCTGTAGTTTGTATGAAAAACACTATGAGTTTCATCATTATTTATAAGTTTATAACCAGTCACCATAGGTGTCCCAACAGGTTTACATTCTTCCATTCCAAATTTCTTCAACATTTACTTAAGATACTTGTTCTAAGATATGAAAACACCATTCTTGTTCAAATATATTTGCAAACCAAGGAAAATTTTCATTTCACCAATCATTGACAATTCAAATTAATTTTCCATCTCTTTAGAGAACCTTTTACTCATTTCATCATTACCTCCAAAAATGATAAAATGAAATCCATTAGGTTGCTCTATGTATACCTCTTCCTCCAAATCTCCATTCAAAAATGTAGATTTCACATCCATCTGATATACCTTAAAGTATTTATGTGCAACATAAGAAAGAAATAATCTCACTGCTTCCAACCTAGCGACATGAGCAAATGTCTCTTCAAAGTCTATGCCATCTTGTTGCGAGTAGCATTTACAAACCAGTCTAGCCTTATTTATTACCAATGTTCCTTCCTCATCCATTTTTTCTGAAAACCCATTTAGTTCCTATTAAATTCTTGTTTATAGGCATTGGAACCAATTCCCAAGTGTTGTTTTTCATTATCTTTTCCAATTCTTCTTGCATAGCTTTAGTCCAAGATTCATCTCTACATGCTTCATTGGTAGTTTTCGGTTCAACTTGAGAACTTAAAAAAAAAAATCATCTCTTACATTTGATCTTGTCATCATTCCTCTATTTGCATCACCAAATATTTGATCTTCAGGATGGTTCTTGTTAACATATATTGGAGTCTTAGGAGTTTAGTAAGCTCATTTGATTCATCTTTGATCTCATTATCAATCTCCAAAGGTTCTTCAGGATCAACAATGACCTCCTTAACCTCTGCAATCTGACCATAGTCATACATTCTCTCTTGAATCTGAAACCTTTCATCTATACTCACATTAGCACTTTCATTCAACTTCCTTAATCTCAAATTGAAATATTTATAGGATTTTCTCTTAGTAGAATAACCAAGGAAGATACCTTCATCACTTACAGCATCAAACTTCCCTATCTCATCATCTCTTTTGATATAGAATTTACTTCCAAATATTCTAAAATATTTTACTGTAGGAGTATGATTAAACCATAATTCATAAGGAGCCTTACTTGTACCTTCTCTGATCTGAATTCTGTTCAAGGTGTACACAGCAGTACCAACAACTTCTCTCCAATGAACATGTGACACATTTCCTTCCAGTAGCATAGTTCTGGCAGCATCTAATATTGTTTTGTTCCTTCACTCTACTATCCCATGCTGTTGTGGTGTCCTAGGAGCGAATGTCTATCTGTATATTCCATGTTCTTCGTAGTAGGTATTAAACAAGTCTAAAGTAAACTAACCACATCTATCTGATCTCAAACATTTTATCTTCAAGCCTGATTCATTATCAACTTTTTATTTGAATATCTTGAATTTTTCAAATGCGTTAGATTTCTCTCTCAAATATGTAACCCACATCATCTGAGAAAATTCATCAACAAAAGTATAAAATACCTTTCACCATAGTAAGATCTTGTTCTTGTAAGACCACACAGATCTATATGTACCAGATTCAACTTCCCTTTTTTAGAGTAATATTTGCTTTTAAAATTTCTTCTAGTATGCTTCCCCATAACACACTCTCTACACATAGTGTTAGATGGTTTCACAATCTTAGGTAGATCTCTTATTGCATTAGTCATACTTGCCTTCACAATATTATTAAAGTTAACATGAAAAAATCTTCTATGCCATAACCAACTGTCATCAACCTTTGCAATAGAACAAGAAGCCTTAGATGTATTCAATTCAAATACATTACCTCTAGATTTAGTACCAAATGTGATCAAGTCTCCTACTTTACTTCTGATAGAACATTTCCCATCAATGAATTTCAATTGATAACCCTTGTGCATTAGTTGTCCAACACTCAACAAATTATGCTTAAGTCCATCAACAAGAAATACATTATTACTATTAGTTTTTCCATCAAGAGAAATAGATCCAATGCCAATGATAAGATTAGGAGTATTGTCACCAAATCTTACAACACCACCATCATATCTTTTTAGACTAACAAACTTATATTATCTCCATTCATATGATGTGAACAACCATTGTTTATAACCCATTCATATTTCTTTTCAACACGAGATACTAAGGATCTTTCTTCATGTATAGGCTCATCATCCTTAATAGAAATAAATCCAATCTCATCATAGTCAACAACTTCATCATCAGAAACACATTCACTAGCATAATAACATTCCTTGTCTTTTGAATACTTAGATTTATAAAACTTGGGTTAATGCTTTGGAACCATTGTAGGAAATTGAGATGCAAAATGACCTATCTTTTTGCATGGAAAACATTTCAAAGGTACATTTCCTTCAAATTTAACCTTACCTCTCTTTTCTCTTCTAGCGATCAGGGCCACAACTTCATCTAGTTTTCTTTCTTTTATTCATCATCTAGTAGTCGATTCCCAAACATAGCAAATGTGTTCTCATCTTGTTCTTCCAACTGTCAAAGTTATCAGGATCAAGCTTCAGACTATCCTTCCTATAGTAAGTCATATTTAGGATCACCTCCAGCTATTAATCTTTCTATGTAAGGATCAGTAGCTCTGATACCAATTGTTTAGAATAACAATCCACCAACACAACTAAGAGGGGGGGGGGGTGAATCAGTTGTGAGATAGATTATTAAACATTAAACTTTATAAATAAAACTTCCATCCAATTGATAACACACTAAATTCCAACACAATAACAAAATACTTTGTTGTCAAGGAAACCTTGTTAAAGGTAAAACCTCGGTGGGAATTAGCACCCACAAATAATGTACCGAGAGAATAGTATCCATGTTAAAAGATTTAGCCCTGTTAGGAGATTATTACAACATTACAATACACAGTCCTTGTTAAAGGACATACCATATTTAAGGACACACCCTGTTAGGATTCAAGAACATTGATGGGATCACTTCCTAGACACACTGCCTAAAGAAGCTTAATGCCACCCTCAAGGACTTACAGTCTGAAACATGAGTGTATATAGAAAATATACAATCCAGTAAACTGTCTGATAGCAATTGTCTTTGCTTGGTCAGTTCCAATGAATTACAATAAACATATCCTTTAATTTATATCCAATAGACAATCAAGATCAAAGCTTCTAGACTTCTTTGTCTCTTCATACATACACACACACTTCTTTTCAAAACAAAAGATCTGTCATATATACCCTATTAAAATAATTGATTAGGTCGGCCAATTAATCTTTCCTAATATACAAAAAATTATATAACCCCTTGCTAAGATACACATGGTACATAAAACAAGTATACATCAATTACAATACATCAGATATAATCTAAGATCTGTAATCCATGCTCGCGATCCACAATACTCGCTACATCTCTAAAGTTGGCCCCAAATAGTTCTCCTCCATAATACACGCCACAATTGACATCATCAATAGTCATACGAATTTTGATCCAAAAAAAATGCTTAATCTATCTTTTGTCATCCCTTAAGCTCGCATAACCTGAATCGTCATTGACTATAAGATATACTCAAAACATCGAGACTCGCTCTGTCAATCATCACTGTCACAGTCTAGAAACCAGTCATCACCCAAACATCTGTAAATCATCCAATATGAAATATTAAGCCAAGTGAACTTAGAAATAAGATCATCATACAACCTTCTACATTTCCCCATCTTCACTCATTATGATTCACTTGTACAGCATCCGTACACATCTGCTAGTCATCAGATAATAATAATAACCAACCTATTCTTCCTGCACAAAAACATATATTGACATCAGTGACAAAATATGAATGCCAACAACTTTAGTAGTATCCAATTCCAACACCATCCAACACTGCTCTAGGTTGAGAGCCTTCTCCCTCAAATCTAGCTAAATACTGGGAATATGGTAGGATATGTTGTGCTACAGGAATAACCACACTATAAGACACCACATAATAGGTCACTTTGCTCATCACGAGTAACCTCATGTTAGGAATAGTCCCACAAGATAACTAAGAGGTGGGGGGGGGGGGGGAATNCTAAGAGGGGGGGGGGGGGGGTGAATCAGTTATCTACAAGATTCAATTCTTTTTAAACTAAGTATAGAATAACTTTAAACATAAACTCAACAAGATAACAAAGAATTGAACAACATAATTTTGGTAATGGGGAAAACCAAATTAGGTAAAAAAACCTGGTGGGAATTAGCACCCATAAATAACTATACTAGTTTATAATGATCCTTGTTAGAAGATATTGCAACCCTGTTAGGAGTTGATCTTTACAATGCAATAAGTACAGAGACCTGGTCAAAGGTCAGACCCTGTTAGGAGTCTTTTACAAATAACCCTGTTAGGGGTGAGGACACACTGTCCAAGAGCTCACTGCTTAAATGATGAAGGTTGCAACCTTTTGTAAGGAAGATATATACTATATCTAATAATGAACTATTTGAGTAGACCTGTTGTCTTGATCAGTTCCAATGAATTGTAACCTTCTTCTGATTCTTCACATAGATCTTCAACTTTTACTGTCTAGCTTTCTGCTTTGCTCTGTCTTTTCTTTTTCACTTAATTTTTCACACTTGGCGATCACATTTGAACTGCTATATGTATATTCCCCAAGGATAAGGTCATGACAACTATAGGAAATACTTCAACTTCCTTATCAGCTTAACTAAGCACGCAATCAAAGTTAAGACCGCGCAAATCAAAATGAATAGACGTGTCGCTTCACATAGTCAGCTCTACCAAATTAACTTGAACGTCACGCTTATGTTAAAACACCTTTAGCACCTTTGGATAATCATCATTAACTCATAACTAAACATGAATACAAACATGCATATCCCAAAGATAAGCACGACTCAAGAAATAATGTAAATACTTCGGCTCTTAACAAATAATCTACAGAAACTGTAACTACCAAAATAGATTAACATAACTCCACTGAAATTGCATATCTGAATCTACGTGTATGAACATTGCATCCAAAACATGTCTACAACATAGATGTAAATGCGCAAGGCTCTAGAATATTTGTATTGATAATTCCTTATAGGACACTGTTGTATATTACATATTGTCATCAATGACAAATGTACAATCAACTATTTGCACAGAAGCAAATCTCCAACAATCTCCCCCTTTGACATTGATGGAAACATATGATATTAAAAACACCATCAACCCAAAGTATCCTCCTTCTTTTTACAATCTTCTCAATATCCTCATTAAAAGCTCCTCTTAACTGTTGCATCTCTTTTTACTATATTTTCCATTACTGTATACTCCCCCAGAGTATATGCTCCCCTTACTATATACTCCCCCTTTGACATCAATGGCAAAGGGCGCCAAAAATAATTAAGCACAAGTACTACTCCAGATGTAGATTAGTCAACCATTCATCAGTCACCAAGGACTGATGTTCTTGCTGCAAATTCTAATCAGACTCAGGAAAGGGAATTACTCCCAGCTTCTCCCTGAGATACTCAAAAGTATCTTTTGATAAAGACTTTGTAAAAATGCCTGCTAACTATTCTTTAGTCCTCACATAATCCAACTTTACTTCTTTGTCTGCAACTTTTTCTCTTAAGCAAATGATATTTGATCTCAATGTGTTTTGTTGTTGCGTGCATCATTGGGTTCTTTGACATATTGATAGTGTTGGTGTTATCACAGTGAATAACAATAGGATAATCAATCTGAATACCAAAGTCTTTAAGCATCTGTTTGATCCAAACCATTTTTGAACAATTCAATGCTGCTACAACATACTCAGCTTCTGTTGTTGACTAAGAGATACAATTCTACTTCTTGCTTGTCCAAGTAACCAACCTGTCTCCAAGAAATACTGCTCCTCCTGAGGTAGTCTTCCTGTCATCAACACAACCTGCCCAATCTACATCTGTAAACATATGAAGTTGTATATTCTCTAATTTAGGATACCATAAACCATAGTTTACATTCCCCTTTAAGTATCTGAATATCCTTTTTATTTCCATTAGGTGATTTTTTTTAGGTTAAACTATAAATCTTCCAACAATGGCAACTGCATTAGAAATACTTGGTCTATATTGAGTAAGATATATGAGTTTTCCAATCATAAACTTGTATAATGTTTTGTCAACTACTATGGAATCATCTTCTTTAGAAAGATTGCTTCCTATCATGGGGGTGCTTACTGGTTTGCAATCTTCCATTTTCAAAGTCTTCAATATCTCCTTCACATACTTAGACTGATTTATGAATATGCCTTTGTCTGTTTGTTTTACATTCAATCCCCAAAAATATTTGATAGGTCCAATCATGCTCATTTCAAACTCACTTTGCATCTCTTTGGCAAATTCTGCACTAAGCTTGTGATTACCTCCAAAGATAATTTCATCAACAAAGATAGCAACAAGCAGTAGTCCATCATGTGTATCTCTCATGAATAATTTGCAATCTACTGCTCCATTTTTTAATCCAATCTTGGTTATGTAACCATCAAGTCTCTCATACCAAGCTCTTGGGGCCTGTTTAAGTCCATAAAGGGCTTTCTTTAGTCTGCATACCATGTCTAGTTTCTCTGATAAATTAAATCCTTCGGGTTGTTCGATGTAAACTTCTTCCTTCAAGTCACCGTTCATAAAAGCTGACTTAACATCCATTTGATATACTTTAAAGTTCTTGAATGTTGCATAGGCCAAAAACAACTTGATAGCTTCTAGTCTGCTCACAGGGGAAAATGTATCAGTGTAGTCTATTCCTTCTCTCTACACATATCCTTTACATACCAGTCTTTCTTTATTTCTTACCATTGTACCTTCTTCATTCATCTTATTTCTAAATATCCATTTTGTTACAATCACATTTTTGTCACAAGGTCTAGGGACCAGTTCCCATGTATTATTCTTGATTATCTGATCTAATTCTTCTTTCATAGCTTTCTTCCAATCTGAATCATTGGATGCATCTTCAACACTTAAAGGTTCAATTTATGAAAGTAAACATACCTCTTCATCAATTATTAAACCTTTTGGTTTAGATCTTGTCAAAAATCTACTGCTCAGATCTCCAATGATATCTTCCTTTGAATGGTATCTAGTTGTGAATTTTGGAACTTTAGGTGTGACATCTTCATCTGTAATCTATGATTCCTCTTTGCTTGTTTCAGGGTCATTGCATGATACATCAATACAATCAAACATTTTTTCAATAATTGTTTCTTTACTGCTAGGCCTGGGTTCATCTTCAATCATAGGTGAACAATCATAGTATCTTTCTTGAATCATGAACTTCTCATCAATATTCACATGTGTACTTTCAATTATCTTCTTCAATCTCAAGTTAAAACATCTATATGCTTTTATTTTAGTAGAGTAACCAAGGAAAATACCTTCATCACTTCTGACATCAAACTTACCAACACCATCATCTCTCTTGATGTAGCACTTTCTTCCAAAGATTCTAAAGTATTTTACTGTAGGTACATTGACAAACCAAAGTTCATAAGGTGTTTTATCTGCACCTGGCCTTAGTTGTATTTTGTTGATAGTATAGACTATTGTATTGACTACATCTTTCCAATAGGTGACTGCAACTTTTCCTTCTATCATGATAGTGTGTGTTGTGTCAAGTATGATCCTATTTATTCTTTCTGCAATCCCATTCTGTTGAGGGGTTCTAGGAGCACTCAACTGCCTTTTGATCCCATGTTCTTCACAATACTCATAAAATTGGTCAGAGGTAAATTCTCCTTCTCTATCTGATCTAGGACACTTTAGTTTTAATCTAGACTCATTTTCAACTTTAGCTTTGAATATTTTGAACTTCTCAAAAGCTTCAGACTTATCCTTTAAGAATGCAACCCACATCATCCTTGAAAAATCATCAACAAACAAAATAAAATACCTTTCTCCATAGTATGATCCTGTTTGAGTAGGACCACATAAGTCTGTATGTACTAGATCCAATTTGTTTTCTGCTGAGTTTTGCTTGCTTCTAAATGAGCTCCTTACATGCTTTCCCATCACACATTCTCTACACATAGTATCAACTGGTCTTGCAATACTAGGAAGGTCTCTTACTACCTTTACATTGCTTATCTTTACTATATTGTCAAAATTGATATGACAAAGTCTTTTGTGCCATAGCCAACTGTCATCTACTTTTGCAACAAAACAACTTACTTCTTAATTGAGCTGAAAGCCATTACCTTCAGTCTTCTAACCTGATGCAATCATATATCCTTTTTTTTTTAATGATGCACTTGTTGTCTTTGAATTCCAATTGATATCCTTTGTCAAGCAATTGTCCAACACTTAGTAGGTTATGATGCAAATCATTAACATAAAGAACATCATCTATCTTGTTCTTTCCATCTAAGGTAATAGAACCTTTGCCTATGACAGGTTTGGGAGTGTTATCTCCAAATCTAACCATACTACCTTTGTACTTTTCCAGATGTACAAATCTATCTTTGTCTCCTGTCATGTGATGTGAGCATCTATTGTCAATGATCCAGTCAGTTCTGGTGTCTACTTTCGAAACTAATGCTAACTCTTGTGCTTTCTTTTCATCTTCACTGTCTATTTCTTCAAGCATTTTCTCAATGTCTTTAATGGAAACGAATCAAATTTCATCTTCTTCTGAGTCATCATCAGTTACACCATCTTCAGCATGATAGCATTCCTTAGTATATTTGGGCTTGTAATCTAATCTGAACTTCTTGACTCTTGTAGGACACTTGGATGCAAAATGGCCAACTTTGTTGCATGAAAATCATTTGAATGGTAGCTTTCCTTCATATTTTCCTTTACCTTTCCTTTCTTTCTTGGCAATCATAGCAATGATTTCTTCTAGTTCTGTATCCACTTCTTCTTTCTCTTTATTACTAGAGCTACTTAAGGATTTCTTACCATGGACTAAGGCTTTGAAAGTTGTTTCACTTTTAGGTTTTGTCTTCAATCTTGATATCTCAAATGCAGATATTTTGCTAATCAAAGTCTCTCTCTTGAAGTCTTTTGAAAATTGCATAGTCTCATCTAAGATATTGATCTTGCTTTCATAGTCTGTTGTTAGTGTAGTCATCAGTTTGTCCATTATGTCTTCCTCTGAAATTTCTCCACCATTGTTTCTGATTCCTGAGACTGCTTCATTAATCCTCTAATTGTAAGCTCTGATGTTCTCTTCAGGTAGCATCTCTAAGTTGTTATACTTCTTTTTCCATGTCTTTCTCCGCGCATTCTTTTCTTGGATATCACCTTCAAACATATCTTCTAAATACTTCCATATGGTGTAAGCTTTGTCTACTTTCTTTATCTCAGAGAATTCACTGTCAGATAATGCACTTATAAGGGCTTCTTTGGCAATTGAATTAGCTGTGAATACATCATTTTGTTTACTAGTAGCATCATCTTTTGCAAGGTTTTTCAGAGAGGGAACAACAACTTCTTGTGTGGCTATTTCAAAAATGTCAAAACCAACACACTGTAGATGTGTTATCATTTTTTTCTTCCAGTCAAGATAATTCTCTCCATCAAACTTAGGACTCTCTTTTCTGAAGTATGGCATCTGATCTACCTTAAGTTGTTAAGCTTTCTCTCCAAGGCACTTGTCTCTGATACAAATTATTAGGAATAGTCCCAAGAGATAACTGAGAGGGGGGGCGGGGTGAATCAGTTATCTACAAGATTCAATTCTTTTTCAATTAAGTACATAATAACTTTAAACATAAACTCGACAAGATAACACAGAATTGAACAACAAAATTTTGGTAACAGGGAAAACCAAATTAGGTAAAAACCCCGGTGGGACTTAGCACCCACAAATAACTGTACTATTTTATAATGATCCTTGTTAGAAGATTTTGCAACCCTGTTAGGAGTTGATCTTTACAATGTAATAAGTACAGAGACCTGGTCAAAGGTCAGACCCTGTTAGAAGTCTTTTACAAATAACCCTGTTAGGAGTGAGGACACACTATCCAAGAGCTCCCTGCTCAAATGATGAAGGCTGCAACCTTTTGTAAGGTAGATATACACTATATTTGATAATGAACTATTTGAGTAGACCTACTGTCTTGATCAGTTCCAATGAATTGTAACCTTCTTCTGATTCTTCACATATATCCTCAACTTTTACTGTCTAACTTTATGCTCTGCTCTGCTCTATCTTTTCTTTTTTCACTTTATTTTTCACACTTGGCAATCACATTTGAACTTCTAGATGTATATTCCCCAAGGATAAGGTCACGACGGCTGTAGGAAACACTTCAGCAACTTCCTTGTCAGCTTAACTAAGCATGCAATCAAATTTAGGGCCATGCAACTCAAAATGAATAGACACATCGCTTCACATAGTCAGCTCTACCAAATTAACTCAAACATCACGCTTCTATTAAAACACATTTAGCACCTTTTTATAATCATCATTAACTCATAAATAAACATGAATACAAACACACATACCCCAAAAATAAGCACAACTCAAGAAACAATGTAAATACGTCAGCTCTTAATAGTTAATCCAAAGAAACTGTAACTGCCAAAACAAATTAACATAACTCCACTAAAATAGCATATCTGAATCTGCGTGTATGAACATTGCATACAGAAGATGTCTACAACATAGATGTAAATGTACAAGGCTCCAGAATATTTGTACTGATAATTGCTTATATGACACTATTGTATATTATATGTTGTCATTAATGACAAACATACAATCAACTATTTGCACATAAGAAAATCTCCAACACCTCACACAAGAGGGAAAATCACTCAATGGAAAAACCCTGATTCAATCCCTGGATCCTCTCCTCACACTCGACAACAGTGTGGTCTTGCTCTGCGATATGTGCCTGAGCTACCGCTAGCTACATCTGTAAACCTATGACCCATCCTCTCAGAGTGTGGATCATATCCCATGGGGTCTACTCCTTGGGAACACCCTCCTCCTTTCCACCTTGTGCATCCCTCTACTAGTGAACCTGTCAGATTGCATCATAAAAAATAGGATCCTACTTAGCCTCAACCATCTCCTCATCTGTTGCACTTGCGGATGCAACACCAAGGCCAGCAGAGCCTAGGGTCCCTCCCTCACCACATTGTCACTTTTTCCCTACTACAACTTGCACCTGGGTCTCCTCCTTCTCCTCTGTGTGTCGGGACCCTCTGTCCTCCCCCATCAGCCTCTGGTGGACATTTACCTCCTCTATTCGAGGAGCTCTCTTAGTCAAATCTATGAATCTTGGAAAGGGATGACATGCAAGATAATCCATGTATTGGGATGTGACCCCTGGATCTATTATATCCTCTAGATAATTCTAGGATGGTCAGTGTAACCCTAAGAGCTCCTATAAATAGAGAGTCAGAGATAGCCTTTGAGACCACCCTTGATGCTCCTCATCAACAAAATGAGCATAAACTATGAACTCCTATGGTGTTCTCTATGGATGTCTATATTGTTGCAGTAGTCGAGATGCTGCAAACTACTCAACAATAGTGGAAGTCCTCCCAAGAAAGGGACATGATACAAAGAAGTCTCTCCTTTGAGCCCTCCAGTAGGCTCAATCCTTAGTGCCTTTGTAAGGCCTCCAAACAACCAAGCTAATATCATCAAGATGAAATCTCTAGTAGTTAATCTTTCCTAGGTGGGGCTACGTCAAGAAACCTGAGTATCTATAAACAAAAGGTTGTCCACTTTGTCGTGGATCATCTGTCATTGGTATGCTAATGGGAAGGTGCTCCCATGCCCATGTCTATAAAATAAGTACACCTTTAGCCATACCTCTAACACCTCCAAAAACTACCTTGTGCATCTCATGATACATGTGTTAGAGGGCACTAACCCCATCCTAACTCCTTTGGCCTGGTCACAAGTCTCTCCAGAACCCGACCCCAACATGCTAGGAATCCCTGCTGACTTATGTCCGTCATGATAAAGCAACCAATGAATCTCGCTATGACAAAAGAAAGTGGATACTGAGCACCATATTGGATCACCATATCGTCCCAGGAAATTTCCCTATCCAGAGTGGTCTGATCATGAAAGACTCGCATGAGAGCTTGGATACCAAGTCACGGCATTGTGTCATAATTTATCCATTCTCCAGAAAAAGGGATCTAAAGAATCTTGTATACATCCTTGGGAGTGATGGTCACCTCATCAATCAGTAAGTGAAATGTATTATGGTGACTATGAAAATGCTCAACTAACGCTATGAACAATTTGTGGTTCACACAGATATCACACATCTACAACGACCAACCGAACCCACACTCACCCAAGTGACCCCTTTGTGTATCAGAAAGGTTCCTCATTAACTGCATGGTCGGAGGATACGTAGATCAAAAATGAATATTTGGTAAACATGCCTACAAACAGAGAATCAATGAACAACCATCGGTAATAAAGCAAAATCATCACATAACAAATCGACAAGTTGACAAAAAAATCTAAGTAATCTTAATATCCCATGGATAGAAGTGAAATTTATTGGTAAAGACCTTAAAAAATTCCATTGTCTACCATACGAAAAAATACAGTAAAGGCTCACTTGCATAAAGGCTCGTACAAGTCAAGATTCAACACAGTACAACAATTTAAGTTGAAACAAAAAAACAAATGGTTTGATGCGACAAAAGGGGCAAGGCAGAAGGTCCTCATATGAGTCATGGGTCACTCCTAGATGACAAAAGAAATGGGCCCATATGACAAATTAATTTTTTATATTTTTTCATACGATTTCTCTCACCGGCTCATATGACGACCCGAGCCTACGATTGAAAAATGCATGAAAACATGGAAAAATCTCTCAAAAACAAGAAAAATTGGATTCAAAGAGCAATTTTTTCGACTACTCACCGGAGGTAGGTAATTCTCTGTCCAATTGTACCTCCGCATACACTTGAATCAATGATGTGCAATCGGAACCACCATTTTGACTGAGAGAAGGTTTTCAAATTCTAAACTCAGAAAGTGAAAATGATTTGAAAATGACCCTTTAGGGCCCTTATATAGGTTTTGGTCTAATTTTCCAAATTGCTCCGATGGACGTTAAAATTGCACCCTTGGCTAATTGGACAACCTTGAATCCATTTTTAGGACCAAAATCAAAATTAGATGACATTTTTCTGCACAAAAATATCGTTTAACCTGTTACTCAAATGCAATTGATCATCGAAGCTTGTCTCACAAGATTTTGCTTCAAAATCATTCCTAAATGACTAAATCAAATATTATTTACTTAAATCCAAGAAAGTCAACTTTGGTCAACCCAAGTAAACTCTCAGTCCAAATTGGTCAAACAACTCTTCATCCAAGCTTGAATCTCATCTTTTTGTATCTATTCTGACTATTCGATGCTTTTCAAGCTTGTCACCCTCACCTCATTTTGATTTTGATCCCAAGGGGGAAGTACCATTACATCAATAATTTGATTCACATCAATAAGTTAAATCCCTAGGGGCATTAAGGCTCCACATCAACCCAAGATTCTCCCAAGTGATTTCATCACTTCAAATCAAGTCACTTGAATATCTAGGGGCATATCATGTTCACGGCACCACATCAATCTGATAATACCTCTCAATCAGGTAATTGGCTTCATCAAGAACTATATAAATTCAATTTCCCAAAGAAATCAATCAAATAATAGTGAATTTCATCGCACAACATCAGGTTGATTCATTATTTAAACCAATCCAAAATCAAGAAATTTGCTCTAGGGGCATATGTTCAATTTCATCGCTTCACATTGTAACACCCCAAAATTGGCATCTTGTAACCCTAACCAATTTTGTTGCATTTGTTATTCTTCTGAATCATCAAAGTCCTATTGTACTGGGAAATTATGAGTTTTGACTGACTCTACTCGACCTAAGTGTCAAATGTAGAAAATCCTAAATTTGCATTAATCAAACATTATATTTAATTCATTTTCATGTGTTTTAGCTAAAAGGGGTGAATTTAATTTAATTAAAGTGCTAGGACTTTATAATTAAATTAATTTGATCATAGGGTTTGTTTAGCCAATTGATGTTTAGGAATTAAACATAATGTATGATTAATGTAGATTTAGGATTTTCTGCATTTGACACTCAGGTCAAGTAGAGTCAGTCAAAACTCAGAATTGCATAGTACAATAGGAATTTGATGATTTAGAAGAATGACAAATGCAACAAAATTGGTTAGGGTTGCAAGATACCAATTTTGGGGTGTTACATTTTGCCCCTCTTTGAATTGATGTGCGAAAAGGGCATTGACTCAAAGAATAGTTTGATGCGTGAAGCACAAAAGAATAGATTTCAGAAATTGATAATGCAAAGATCGATTGATGAAGATTTTAGAGCCATCTCTAGGATAGAGCTTGACTCTCTAAGGTCTAGGTTAGGTTGCCAAGACACCGGTCAAATAGAGTTTTTGAGAATCATCTCCAGAATGAAGCTTGATCCTCAGGAGTGTGGATTAGATTGCCCTGATACCTAATAGATTAAGATTTTGAGAATCATCTCCAGAACGAAGCTTGATCCTCAGGGATCTAGGTTAGAATGCCCTGATACTTAATAGATTTGATATATTTCACAAGATTGACCCCAGAACGAGGCTCAACCTTCAAGAGTGAAGGTTAGATTGCCCCGACACATGTCCAAAAAGATGATCAATAGAGGTTTTTTAGGACTATCTCCAGAATGAAGCTTAGTCCCCCAATATCTAGGTTAGATTGCCCAGACACTAGTCAGATTGATATCTTTCACAAGACTGTCCCCAAAATGAGGCTCAACCTTCAGGAGTCAGGGTTAGAATGCCCCAATACCTGTCCCAAAAGATAGTCAATAGAGATTCAGAATTATCTCCGGAACGGGGCTTGATTTTCAGGAGTCAGGGTTAGATTGCCCCAATTCCCAATAGATGAGTTTTCGAGAATCATCTCCAGAATGAAGCTTGATCCTCAAGAATCTGAGTTAGATTGCTCAGACACTTAATAGATTGAGATTTCGAGAATCATCTACAGAACGAAGCTTGTTTCTCAGGGATCTAGGTTAGAATGCCCTGATACCTAATAGATGATAAGATGTAAGGAACAAAGATGCCCTTCTTGATTGTGGAGTATCCAATTTTGACTGTGAGGTACGAAAAACTAAATATTCCCTAAGTGATGAGATACCCCTAGCAATAAGGACTTTTGAATTCAGATTGAATTGATTGGAATAGATACAATGATGTAATCATCCTACCCCCTCGGGAGTGAGATGGAAAGATGACACGTCATAATGATGATTGAGAGTGAGGAATCACAGATAGATGTTGAATCAAAGATCAAAAATAACTTGAGAATAGATTACGGAAGAATTTGGAAGATTCAGAATCAATTTTGAGCGATTTTAAGGTCTGGTTGACCAAGTTTGACTAGGGTTGACCAGAGTTGACTTTTTGAGTAAAAAGTCAAAGATTTGAGAAAATGTTGATTAGATATGATGCTGACAAGAAAGCGACGTTAGAAAGTTGACTGCACAAGCGTCTGATTGTGTTGGTCCCAAAAATGTTAAAATGCAGTTTTGAGCAATATAGGAGTGTCAGATTTTGATTTCGATCACAAAAAAGTATTCAGAGTGGCCAAATTAGCTAGTGGTGAAATTTTCATGTAAATTGGAGCACTTTCAAAAATTAGGTCAAAACATATATATGAGTCAAATAGGTCATTTTCAAATCATTTGCCTCTATTGACTTTTGAGAATTGAGTTCTGAGTGAAAATGGTGGTCCCCGTGAGGACTCATCATTTTACTAGTAGAATTTGGCAAATAAATGACTAAGTGACTAAAAATTTTAGTCACGTGACTAA
>MU227782.1:652316-662876 GCA_018584345.1 Thuja plicata | reverse complement strand
GAGATGTTTCCTATATGCTTAGATGTTTAGATGAGTTAGAATATATGCAAATGGATGAACATGTTTTGAATACATTTAAATGTATGAAATGCACATGTATGTGATGTTTATCAGTGTATGCGATGCACATGTTGATGTAGATGCAAAGATGTATGTATGTAGATGAGTTATGTAAGTGCAATGTGTAAATGAAAATGAAAATGTAATGTATATGGTACTAACATCTCATGTAGGGTGTACAGATGCTAACCAAGAGAACATGTGAAGAATCGAGAGTGAGGACCAAATACAGATCGCTCCAAAGGACCAAGAGAAAACTGCTTTCACATGTGCATGGGGAACTTTCTGTCGGAATGTCATGCCCTTTGGACTCAAAAATGTCGGTGCTACATATCATAGAGTTGTCACCACCATATTTCATGACATGATGCACAAAACAATGGAGGATTATGTTGATGACACTTTAGCCAAGAGCATGCAACAAGAGAAACAATTGCGGATCTAGGTCATATATTAGATCACATGGAACAGTTCAGTCTGAGGCTCAATCCTAAGAAATGTGCATTCGGCGTAACCTCAAGAAAATTGCTTGTTTATATTATCTCTGCAAAAGGCATCGAGGTGGATCCTGCGAAAGTTCAAGCTATCATGGAAATGCCACCACCAAAGAATATCATACAAATGAGAGGACTTCAAGGTCGACTACAATTTATCCGGTGCTTTATCTCACAACTGGAAGACAAGTCACAGCCATTCACCAAGACTTTACACAAAGGAGTGACTTACCAATGGAACAAGGAATGTGATAAAGGGTTCACACAAATCAAACAGTATCTTGCGAACCCAGCAATCTTGATGTCTCCTATTCATGGGAAGTTGCTTATAATTTTTATCTCTGCTATAGATACATCATTGCGTATCTTATTGGCTCAAGAAGATCAGCACAACAAAGAAAGGGCTATCTATTACGTTAGTAGAACTCTGGTCTCATATGAAACAAAATATTCTGCTATAGAGAAGGCTTGCCTTGCAGTGGTATTTGCTTCACAAAAATTGTGGCACTACATGCTGGCTCATACTACCCACCTTATTGCTAAAATTGATCCTATGAAATATTTTCTCAGTAAAGCTACCCTCACAGGTAGACTAGCTAAATGGGTCATGCTTCTTAGTGAATTTGATATTGAATACGTAGAGAGAAAAGCCATCAAGGGTCAAGCGATTGTAGATCAGTTGGCGGAAGCACCTCTACTAGATCATCAACCATTGAACATTAAATATCCAATTGAGTCCATATTACTTCTTACACATCGGTCCTAGACTATGTTCTTTGATGGTTCATTTACCCAATGGGGGTCAGGTGCTGGGATACTGTTCATTACACCTCAAAGGTACTCTTTACCAAAAGCATATAAGATGTTTACTTGTACAAACAACATCGCTGAGTATGAAGCCTTAATCAATGGTATGAAGATCGCCCTTGAGTGGCGAGTGGACAAGCTCAATGTCCTTGGAGATTCACAGTTAGTCATCAACCAAGTAAATGATATCTATCAGACAAAGGATGACAAGCTGGTGCCTTATAAATGGTTGGTTGATGACCTTAGAAAGTATTTTGTTCACATCACATTTCAACAAGTTCCAAGGGCCAATAATAAAGTAGTGAATGTAATGGATACTCTTGCCTCCATGTTACAAATGCCAGAAAATGATTTCCAACATGAATTCCTAGTGGAGACGTTACTCTACCCAGCCTATGATTCCCCTGATTCCTAGATGACCTGTTCTGTCATTGGACATGACTCATCTCACTACCATCATACTTACTCCTACCTTTGTGACCAGATTATTCTAGACAATTACATCTAAAATGAGAAACGTCACTTAATCTGCAGTGCTTCACAGTTTTTCATCATAGCTAACGACTTGTATAGGCGCAGTCTAGATGGTACCCTTCTTAGGTGTCTAGAACTCGATGAGTCCAAATGTGCTTTAGTAGAGGTGCATGAAGGCATATGTGGGTCTCACTCTAGAGGCCTGGCACTGGCCCATAAACTTATTAGAGTTGGTTACTATTGGCCAGATATGGAAAAAGAAGTTACACAGTTTTCTAAGTCTTGCAAACAATGTCAACTACATGGTAATCCGATTCATGCTCCAGCCAAGGAGCTTATTCCCTTCATTACTTTCTGGCCATTTCAATAATGGGCCTTTGACTTGGTGGGTCAGATTTATCCCTCATCCTTAAATGGACATAAGTTCATCATCATAGCTACAGACTATTTTACCAAGTGGGTGGAGGTAGTCCCTCTCATCGTTGCCAATGGAAAATTAGTAGCTATGTTCATTCTCAACTACATCATCTGCAGGTATGGTGTACCCACAGCAATAATCACTGATAATGGGGGGCAATTCAAAAACAAGGACTTGACAGAGCTATGTTCTAAGTTTAAAATTACTCAACATTGGTCTTCCATCTATTATCTTCAGGGTAATGGACAGGCGGAACCATCCAACAAGACAATCCTTAAAATCTTGCATCGCACAGTGCACAAAACTGGATGAGATTGGCATCTCCGGATCAATCCAGCTCTCTGGGCTTACAGGACAAGCATAAGAACACCAACAGGGGCTATGCCCTTTGCTTTGGTTTATGGAGCAGATGTTGTGTTACCAATTGAGGTTGAGATTCCTTCTCTATGAGTCTCTCTGAAAGGCCTCATTACTGATGATGATAACAGAATATCTCCGCTATAAGAGCTAGAACTACTTGATGAATGTTGGCAAGTGGCATTTGATCACCTTAGAGCATATCAGAAAAGGATTTCCAAGAGCTATAACAAGAAAGTTTTCCCACGGGAATTCCAAGCAGGTGACCTTGTTCTGAGAGAGAACCCTAAGAATCAACAACATTGGATCCAGAAAGGAAAGTTTGAACCAAATTTGCTTGGTTTGTATGTTGTCACTGCCGTGTTTGGGTCTGGCACTTATCAAATTTCTACTACTGAGGGAGAACAAGTCAAAGAGCCCATCAACGCTCTTCACTTGAAACGGTTCTACAGTTGAGACATCTTTGGTATGCTCATGTATATAGTAAAGTCCTGAAAAAATTCTAAAAATCTGAAAATGTCCTGAAAAAATGATCATCTTAGTGAAAAACTAGCGATAGGTGCTTTGATGTATCTCCAAAAAAAATTATATATTCCAAAAATACAAAAAAAAAAAGAGAAAAAGAAAAAAAGGTGCCATTGATGAAAACCTGGCAAACAGGCGTCATGGTAGCAAAAAAAGAATTTCTGCCAAGAAGGTGAAAACCTGGTAAACATGCACCTCTTGTTCCACATTGCTATATCTATCACAACACCACTTGGATTTACGCATTTGCTTTTCCGCATGCTTTCAGTTCCTGTCAAGACACCAACTTACATGGATTGAAATTGGTCATACTCTCAGGGCAACCCTCCTGATCTAGGGGGCACTGTCCTATTACCTTTTAGGATCTTCTTTTCTATAGTCACTAGTGGTTCTCACTACATCTACCTATTGTCACTTAGCTTATACTGAGTTCTCTCTCATTGAGAATCTCCCTAACATCAATCACCAGTGGTTCTCACTGCGTTTTCCTACTGATGTCTAGCTCGTACTACAATCTCTTCACTCAAGCATCTCTCTCACTTCAGTCACCAGTGGTTCTCACTGTGTCTGCCTACTATTGCCATACTATTGAGATTGCTCACATCTGTTACAGTTAGAGTTATACTCAAACACTCTCTCTATCGATACTCGGTCTTGATGATTCTCTGCTTTAGTTTGTACATAGCTTTTGGTCACTTTCATGACACTCTGGTTCCTTTGCAAACCCTACTGACTTGACTCTGATTTAGCACCATATGCCTGGGGGCAACCAAATCTCATTTTTCCTCACAACATACATCAAGTCGGTCATCATTACTTAGGGGCACGAGTCCCCAATTTGATCGCGTCTTTGGTTTACACCTGAGTCAGTAATCTTGTCATTTCTCAAGGACAACTATCTACTGACACAAACTGGTGTTTTTCAACACCACCATAAATAGTGTTTTTCAACACTATCTTTGGACACATCTATTTTTTTCAACACACATCAGATATCTCAAACGTAAACATCTATCGATAACTATCAAACACAATGCACTCACAAGCACAATGGTGTTTTTCAACACCCCTATACACATTCATATTCGAAAACTTTGAAACTGGCTGAGCTATGATTGAATCTTTCTTTTTATGTTGTCTATTCTCATGAATTTCATTGATATTTTCTTTGTCTACTGCTTTTTGGTGTAGTCTCAATGATTCGACAACGTCAAATAAATAGGGTGTATGTGATAAGAGCTCCCGCATTAAGGTGGAAAAGCCTCACATCCCTCGATCTTGTTTATTTGTACGCCATGGTGAGGTTAGTACTATCTCCTTGACTGTTATTTCTATATTTGTTTACGCACGATCACACTCATGGTTATCTTGTCTTTGAATGCCTTGATATTGGTGTACTCTTGCAACATTAACTGGAAACAATGTTCAGATTATCTTGGCTTTTGTGCCCTAGTGCTTACGTACGTTTCCTACATTTTATCCGATGGAAGTCATATTCATATTCTTATGGTTGTATTGGCACCAGTAAGGATTGTATCGACTCCAATGTTCCAAAAATGCTCAATGATGATGATTTTATGATGGGTTTCACAACCATGTTCTAGGGCTTGCATCTAGCATAGAATTGCATTTTCATTCTAGACTTGCATTGCGGCAGCAATTTGATGTTCCCTTCATTGTGTTCTCCTGGATTTGTACATTGAGGAGTTCTTCAACATTTTGGCTTCATCATGACTTCCCAAGTGTTTGATCCTCATGCTCACTCTTCAAAACTAGCTAAATTGACCGCTCTGAACCCATTTTCGGGATCAAAATCAAAATCAAAATCTAACACTTCTATATAGCACAAAATTGTATTTTAAAATTTTTGGGATCGACGCGATCGGACGCTTGTGCAGTCAACTTTATCAAGTCGCTTTCTTGTCAGAATCTTATATAATTATCATTTTCTCAAATCTTTGACTTTTTTCCTCAAAAGTCAACTTTGGTCAACTTTAGTCAACCCTAGTCAAACTTGGTCAACTAGACCTCACAATTGCTCCAAATTGCTTCTAAATCTTCCAGATTCTTCCATAATCTATTCTGAGTTCTTCTTGATCTCTGATTCAACATCTATCTGTGATTTCTCGCTATCAATCATTATTATGACGTGTCATATTTCCATTTCGCTCCCGAGGGGGCAAGATGATTATATCATTGAATCTGTTCCAATCAATCTAATCTGATTTTCAGAAATCCTCATTGCTAGGGGCATCTCATCACTTGGGGCATGTTCAGTTTTTCATACCTCACAGTCAAAACTGGATACTCCACAATCAATAAGGGCATCTTTGTTCCTTACATCTTGTGATCTATTAAGTATCTGAGCAATCTAACTCAAATTCTTGAGGATCAAGCTTCGTTCTAGAGATGATTCTTGAAAACTCATCTATTGGGAATTGGGGAAACCTAACCCTGACTCTTGAAAATCAAGCTCTATTCTGGAGATGATTCTGAAACTCGATCTAACCAGTGTCTGGGCAATCTAACCTAGATATTGGGGGACTAAGCTTCGTTCTGGACATAGTCCTAAACATCTCTATTGGCTATCTTTTGGACAGGTATCGGGGCAATCTAACCCTGACTTTTGAAGCTTGAGCCTTATTCTAGGGACAGTCTTGTGAAATATATCAATCTAACCAGTGTCTAGGCAATCTAACCTAGATATTGGGGGACTAAGCTTCATTCTGGAGATAGTCCTAAAAATCTCTATTGACCATCTTTTTGGACAAGTATCAAGGAAATCTAACCCTGACTCCTGAAGGTTGAGCCTCATTCTGGGGACAGTCTTGTGAAAGATATCAATCTATTAGGTATCTGAGAAATCTAACTTAGATCCCTAAGGATCAAGCTTCATTTTGGAGATGATTCTCAAAATCCTAATCTATCAGGTATCAGGGCATTTTAACCCAAATCCTTGAGGATCAAGCTTCGTTCTGGAGATGACCCTCGAAAACTCTACTTGATCGATGTCTCGGCAACCTAACCTAGACTTCGGAGATTCAAGCTCTATCCTAGAGATGGCTCTGAAATCCTTATCAATTGATCTTTGCATCATCAATTTTCAAAATCTATTATCTTGTGCTTCAAGCACTAGACTATTCTTTGAATCAATGCGCTGCTCGCACATCAATTCAAAGAGGGGAAAAATGTAACACCCCAAAATTGGCATCTTGCAACCCTAACCAATTTTGTTGCATTTGTTATTCTTCTGAATCATCAAAGTCCTATTATATTAGGTAATTCTGAGTTTTGACTGACTCTACTCGACCTAAGTGTCAAATGCATAAAATCCTAAATTTGCATTAATCATACATTATACACATCAAGCTCGGTATTCAAACCTTCCCATCCGTCTTTGCTCAATAAAGTATGGAGCTGATATCTTCATATATCACATTAGTCTTCACTCAATCAAGTCTAGAGTTGATATCGTCAATCTTCAATCGATCTTCGTTTGATCAAGTTTAGAATTGATTATGATATGTGGGATAGTTTCATCACTTCACATCAAGCTATTTCCTAATATTTCATCAAAATTTCTTTGAATCAACGCGCTGCTCGCACACCAATTCAAAGAGGGGAAAATATAACTACCTAAACTTGGTATAGTAAACCTATAGCCCTTGATTCAATTATTTGGCCTTAAGAAACCCTAAATCAAAGGCATGCATTACTAGACCCTAATTATGAAAACATTTAATAAAACTTGCTTATGTAATTAGACACAACTTGTTGAATCAAATTGTTAATCAAAGCTCAAATTATCTAATTGCTTGAACTATTGAATTTAATTAAAATTCCTAAACCACTTATAATTAAGTGAACCCATTAACACATCCTCACACATGTGTGAGCACTCAAATTTCAAATAAAAAGCAATTTAATGGGGAAATTACCAAATTTATCTCATTCTCCCCCAAACAAGCATGAAGTTGATGAATCAAAATCACTCCGCTTGGATCAAACACACATAGATTGAGAAATTGCATCTCTACCACTCTTCTTGGTTGAATATTGACCATTTGTTTCATCAAATTTCCTATAAAAGGAATAGCTCCCTTTGTTCAAACAAGGAGGAAAATTTGAGAAGTATTGTTATAATGCTAGTTTTTCTCTAGGTTTTGAGAATTGGTCTTGCCTCCATCTCCATAATATCTTAGCTTACTTGCATTTAAACTCTAGCTTGCATTTCTAGTTTAATGGTAGCTTCATTATTAGTTTCATTTAATAGTTGTTAATGTCTTTCTTAGCTGCATTTCATGGTTAATATGCACGTAGTTTTTTTATGCGTGCATTTCATTTTCATGGTTCTTGAGAGAAAAGTATGTAAGTTCATGCATATTTCTCATTTCATGGAATCTTCCATTTTTGAGTCATCTAGTCACTGATTCCCCATGCCAATTTGATGAGCATTTTTATGGAGTCAAACTCACTTCAACTAGAAAGTAATAAGGTGCTCTTGAGTGTAGTTGTGTAATCATTTTGATTGTGATTTGAGACTAACCCCTTGATTTAATGGTTTATTGAAGTGTTTGGTGTTGCAGATTGAATATCACATTTTACCACACACACAACTGAAGTAACATGAGGAACACTTGAAACAGTGGTAGGAAGAGGATTAGAATATGTAAAGGAAACACTATAATAAAAAGGCATAGAGATAGGCAGTAAAATAGGTGGAACACTTACCTGAAGAGATGGAATGGAGGCATTAGGAAGACTCACATATATAGTATTAGAAACTTGTATGGATGTGTTCATAAGAGGTGGCACATAAGTAGGAATGCTAGGAATAGGAAGAGAGATAGGCAAAGAATGTTCAACACTCGTAGCAGGCGGAACATAACCTAACTCTTGGGCACCTTCGGATAAAGGTTTGACATTAGAAATAACAAGGAGAGATATACCATGCAAGAGATTAATACCATTTTTATCATTGTGTATAACTTTCCTTATGGATTCAATAATGAAAAATAGTATTGGGATTATGATTCTCTTGAATAAGCCAACTTTCCATCTTTTCAAGGTCACCAATGAGATTTTGAACTTGGGAAGGAGGAACTCTTAAAGCTTCATCTTCATCATGGGAAGAATAAGAAGATTTATTCTCCGTGGAAGGATTAGGATCATGAGGGATCATGTTGTCAGCAAGGTTCCCAAGGAAGAAAGAAGAATCAGGATCAAAAGAACCCATGAGTCTAAGACTTCTTCTAACCGAGCTACTATGGGTTGGACTCAAAGTAATAAATCTCATACACAAAGGAAGGCAAAGCCAAAGGGATATCACACAAAGGTTTTTAAAGAACCAAAATGAGATATAACCAAGCATGAACAATAAAGCTAAAACCAATGATTGTATAAAATATGAAGAAGACACAATGCATAAAGCAAGATCTAAAATATTAACTTTAACCGCAACAAAAGGAATATAGGGCATGTAAGGTATGGGTTTACCAAAATGTATAGAGAAAAATATATATTTTGTGATGAATGTATATATATATATATATATATATATATATATATATATATATATATATATATATATACACCTCAAGAAAAGGGGCAACAAAGGAAGAGATATCATAAAAAAATCCCCTAGTTGGATCCGAGTTAGATTAATACAACCCAAGTGATATATGGGTATCAATGAAAAATAATAATCTAACCTAGTGCTAAGAAAGAAGATGTTATTTCCTATGTGTTAGGTATAATCAACTAGGAATATCAGGATAATGTTGAAACTAATGAAATAGAACATATATGAAGTGAAATACTCAAATTAATTAATGAAAATGTATCAAATTACCTTTAAATTCTAGAAATATATGTGTCCAAGCTCATATCTATAGTTTTTCTCCTGAAACAACTCAGAAACCCGAATAAGACCAAATATGGAACCAGAAACCTGAGATCTTCAAAACCCCTAAATCTTTTGGTCTAAGACTATGTTGACCTAAAGGGTGGATGATGACATGCAAAAAATCCACTTGGGACTAGGCCAAAGTTGACATCCACCTGCTATGCAAGATTTCCCAGAATCTAGATCTGTGATAGTAACCTATTTCTGACAGCTCTCAATCTGAATATGCAAGTCTATATACTTGAATTTGCAATAGAAAATTTTTTGTTTTTGTTAGGGGGCTTGCCTTGGTTAGGTCCCAGTGTAGGAATTAACCTTGAATGTAAATGTTGTAGACCTTATGGCAAGACATATTGTCAATTAGTGTCAAAACACTTAGTCATCTTGTGTCGAGAGAGCTAGCAAGCATTATGTAAAGTCCCGAGTGATCAGCATTGCTCGAGTGACCAGTATCGCCCAAGTGATCAGTATGACCCAAGTGATTTGTAGTATCACTCGAGTGACAGTTTATCACCTGAGTGGACTTCTGGCGCTGAGTGATAGTGTGAAGCCAACCTTGCATATATTGTTAAATATAATTTTGGTTATTGCAAGCCAACTTGCAGAGTTATTTGTTTGGATAAGATATATATGTAAGATAATTTGTTTTATCCAAAATGAAAAAGAATGTATGTATATATGTATGAAATGTATGCATAAGTGTAAAGACATGTGAATGACAGTTTGATTAAGAGCAGAAGTATTCAGGACAACAGAGTCTCATCTATCACATTCAGGTGATAAGTTATATTCAGAAGGATCTTATTCAGTAATCATAGTTGCACAGAGCAGATCATCAACTGGTTCATTCTCATAGGTGGATCAACAAAATCCTTTAACAAGGTGGACCTAACAGTCCTTTCTCTAAATCTCTTAACAAAGTTACATTACTTATTGTATTGTACAAAATCCTTTAACAAGGTAGACTTAACAGTCATTTATATGCTCCTAACAGGGCAGACAATCAGAAGTGGTCATTGTAAGCTCTAACGGGCTAAATTTATACTGCAGTACTAAATCTTGTGGGTATTATGTGCATAAATGTTGTCACACTTCTATGAATCATTCCATTCAAGGTTGCTCAAGAATGAGGCCTCAAATATCGATCCATATCTCTCTAGTCATGGATGTGTAAAAATGTAAAATGAAGGCCCTCAGATTGACCTAGTTGTGTCTATTGCAAATACACCATGAAACGAGAGATTCAAATGCATAAAAATGAAATTTAATCTAAATGATAACAATGCATATTAGTCTATGAAAGGAAATATGAATGCAAATCTAATCTATGGAAATAAACATGATTCTAATCTATACGAGGAGCCATGAATGCAAGAATAAAGAAAATAAGAAAAGAGCTTGAGTGCTCAAATTCTCCTCCAAAATTGCTCTCCAAACCTGCAGCATAACAATATTATGAAAACCTAATATGAAAATGAGAAGAAGAGGTCTCCTTTTAAAGGAAAGTGAACGATTGAGAT
>MU227782.1:619649-637417 GCA_018584345.1 Thuja plicata | reverse complement strand
AGCTATGGAAAAAGAAGTACAGGAAATTCACTCTGATACCTTAAAGGACATAAAAGTAGTGAACCCCTCGGGCATCTTACAATTTGATGATGGAAATTAGGATGTTGATGCGATGGTCAAGTCTTTTATTGATGTAATGAACGCCTTCAAAGAAAATGAGGCGCCAGTAGTTCGCGACCTCACCAGAACTACCAACATCAAAGTTATGTTAATCTTGAACCGAGGACAACTGCCGAAACAAGCTGAAAAATTCTAGAAGATGCGATGGGAAAAGAACGTGATGCACGCCAAGTTAGCCGCACTAAAGAATCTGCATGCCCCGCCTACACAAGAACTGCTCCGTGTCTTTCGGTCGTGGAAGCTGTCGAAGATGGCCACGTTAGAGGATACCCAAGAAAACTGAACTGAATTCAGTTTTATTTTCTTAAATTATCTTGCTTTTAAAACATTACTTTGAGAACTCTGTTATAACTGGTAACTGTTTCTTTCCATGTTTGTGTTTGAGAAGCCAGATTTTTCGGGAGGCTTTCTCAGACTGCTGAACTATATAAGCTGGAGCTTAAAACTCTTGAAGGGTTAGAATAGAAAAGGGAGGAAGATAAAATTTAGAATAGCATAAAATATTTTGTTAGTTTAAGTGGCTGATAATATCTAGACTTTGAGCTAGTTATACCTGGATGCTCATGCTGAGATGAATCTTGATTTTTGAAAGTCAAATATTAATATATATTCCTACTTTGCGAGAGTTATATATTGGATCTTTGCATGCGTTATTCCTTTTCAGTCATTTAATTTTAGATTTATAAGTTTTAGACTTCTGTAGATGAATACTTAACAGTTTTGAGTCTCTTGGGTATTAAGTTAGTTTAAGCCTCTTTCTGCAAATAGTTTATGATTCTTTCAAGGTTTTTTACAAATTTCAATGCTATACCTCATCTGTCCAAGAACAGTTGGGAGAGCTTTTTCCTGCTTTTTAGTTAAAAGCTTGTATGTTTAAATTGCAAGTATCCATTCATTGAAAATCTTTGAAAGGGAGCTGTACCTTCATAAAATTTAGAGGGAAGCAAAGTAAATGCTTACCCAACTGTTGTTTAAGGATTTTTTTTCAAGGGCATAGAGTTATAAAGTAAACATCAAGATTTAGGGAGAACAAATTTGTTAACCAACAGATTTTTGGTGACTCTACTGGGGAAAGACCAGTCAAGTGCGCTAGTCTTATTCTTGTTATAATGCCACATAATGGTACTACCCAATAACAATGTGTTCCCCGTGCTCCAGATAAATTTGGGTTTTGAAGACACACATGAGGATTTAATCTCAGATCTTGCTTCAGCTGCCTGGAGGTTCAGATGAAACAACCAAGAGTTCCATCAGGTTCAAGCAGTGCTTGAGAGAGAGGAAGAAATTGGTGAACGTCTAAGAGGTATTCATGTTGCTAGAGAAGTTGTCATAGTTAACAGACTTGCACAAGGTCAACAATAGAACTAAGGTTTGAAGAGACACTTGAACTGGAAACCAGAAGGTACACAAGGGGGGAGCATAGCAAAGGACTGGTGGATGAGGATTTTGAACTGTTGGAAAGCCTAAATTTCAAACCAGATTTAAATCTTCACCGAAAAAGAAAGGCTCGAACTGTCAACCGACCCTCATCTCCCCCGCGAAGCCCAGCTGTTCCATTGACTGTTCAAGCCATTATTTTTCTGGGTACTGTAATTCCCACCATTTTAAATATTCAGCCTTTGAATCTCCAACTTCCATTCATGGCCAGAAACCAGCCTTGGGGCCAACACATTGGGCCTCTAAACCTGGGAGTTAACCAACCTGTCGATTTACCCAAAGGAGCCAATCCAATTTTACCCAAGTTCAGTGGAGACAACAAGATCTCTTCAGATGATCATCTCAATGCTTTCCAAACCGCTTGTGGGATCATGAGCGTTGCTACCGAAGATGTGGCGGTGAGACTTTTTGTCAGGACTCTTGTAGATGCTGTCGCTGATTGGTTCAGTCATTTGCCAAATGGATCCATTACAAATTGGGATACTATGAAGCGGGCTTTCGAAAAGAGGTTCAAAACCCCTGATAATGAAGTCTCTTTATTATTACAACTCAGTCAGTTAAAAAAAGAGATCCATGAACCAATGAGGGAGTTTGTTGCCAAATTCAATAGAACTTTGCAAATAATTCCCGCAACCGCCACCCCGAGTGACGAAAATAAAAAGATTTTCTTTCTTAATGCAGTCCCACCAGACATAAGCTTCCATTTGTTGAAAGACGGTGTGCCCAATCTTGAAGATGCTCAAACTAGAGCAATTGAACTTGAAGACACCCTCATAACTGTCGGCAAGTGGAAAAGAGAAGCGCAAGCCCCAAGCAGTTCTTCAGTAGCTACAACTACAGATCCAATGGTACAAAGGCTTATGAATGACATAGCAATGCTATAAATGCAGCAGAACAAGCCCACCACTCCCTATCAACCCCCTTATCAAGACATAAGTCGAAGGTAATTTCCCCAACAGCAGATTAAAGCTCAACAGTTACCTGACCCTCAACAGAGGTTGCAAATAGAGCCTGCTCCCAAGGAAACTATGTGCTCATTCCACCTGACCACCGACCATGATGGGGATACGTGTACTGAATGGTTAAGATGCTTACAACTCAATGCAACCAGAGATGAGATGAGTAGCGAACAACTTCATGAGGAAAAGAATTCTTTAGACATTGGTTCATCAGGTTCTTTCTACTCAGAATATGTACCGGGTGCAGAGCAAGGTGAAAGTGTATTACCAACGCTGCAAGATCTAGCCTGCGCTATCTTAACGAGAAATCAACGAACTCAGAAGTTTGTTCCAAGTGCAACTGCTACAAGCGCAGACACAAAAAGAAAGGAAGCTGTCGGCGTAGAAACACCCACAAGTTCAAGAGGCCCGGAGGTAAAAGTTCTTTCTAGAAATACAACTACCCCTCCATCTCCTTTCGATTTTGTTGAGTTTTATAAGTCTTCAACGGTTTCTATCTCTTCTCCTGATTTCTTGAAGATGAACCCTAGAGAACTGGATAAGTTGGTGAAACATGTTAAAGGGGAAACCTATACAAGTCCTCAAGCAGATAAAACCTTCATAGGGGAAACCACCACTATTCAAGAACCTTTTATTTTCTAGCCTCAAGATACTCCTCAAATTCCAGAAGGATGTCATTCCATAAATTCCACCGAAAATGAGTACGAAGAGAAAAAGCCAAATCTGTTTTATGTATCTCTGCTATTGAATGGTCAAAAATTGAGTAATTGTATTATTGATTCTGGTACCTCTGACAACATAATGCCCGCCCCCATAGCTAAGGATTTAGACTTACCCTTAACCAAAACTTTTGGTCATTGTTACTCTATGGACAGTAAGGAAGTACCATTAAAGGGTCAGATCAAAGATTGTCAACTGTCCTAGCCGCATACCCTGACAAACGATTAAAAATCACTATTTTAGCAGTTGATATCCCAGCTAGTTATGGAATGTTACTCAACAGAACCTTCTGTAAGGACTTAGGAAGGGATATAAAAATGGATTGGTCCGAAGCCACAATTCCCATGGGCAAAAAGAAAGTAAAGCTAGAACCCGAACCTAAGAATAAGTATACTGTGATACCCTCAGATGAACCTAGAGCCCAAATCTTGTATGAGGAATGTAATTTTGGGAATTGTGTCATCCTAACTAATTTAGATAAAGATATCCAAATCAAACCTCAGAAAGAAGAAGACATTTGGAAAATGGAATTTGACGGAAGCTGTTCCAACTCAGGTTCAGCTGCCGGAGTGGTTATTTTTCCCCCCCATGGAGAGTGTATTCCCTTCTCTTTCAAATTAGATTTCAAAAACACTAACAACACCACAGAATATGAAGCTTTATTGTTAGGTCTGGAGGAATGCAGGTTTAGAGGAATCAAAAAGCTGATTGTGAAAGGAGATGCCGAATTGATTGTGAAGCAGGTTCGGGGGTAGTTTTATGTAAAGAATGAGAAACTAAAGCACTATAGAAATCTAGTGTGGGATGACATAGAATTTTTTTATGCCTTTTCAATTGAGTATATTCCTAGAAATCAGAATACCATAGCAGATGCTTTGGCTGTATTAGCCTCCTTATTTTTTCCACATCCTGATTTTAAAACTCAAAAATACCAGATTGAAATGATATACAAGCCGAGGGTACCAAACAATGTTCAAAACTGGAAAGTGTTTGATGATGATACACAGCTTAAAGAATTTATGGAGTGTGCTGCTGGATTTACTAAAGTATATTTTGAAGGTTCAAAAAATGAATGTAAAGAAATTTACCAAGATGAGGCTGGTAGTGTAGGGGTGATTCAGCTGAAAAGTAATAAAATCCCTAAGGGCCTAGTTTCTCTGGAGCATCTGTTCAGAAGAGATGACAGCACAGTAAAGGAAAAGGTCTCACATGTTCCAAATTCAAAGGAATATGACAAAATTGATATAGGTGACCAAGGTTCTCCTAGGTGGATTTCCATTGGTCAAAATTGTACTGAATCTGAAAAAGAAGACTTGAAGAGGTTATTGAAGGAGTACAGAGATGTTTTCACCTGGGACTATGAAGATCTGAAAGTTTTGAGAAATGGTCAATTTGAACACCAAATCCCCTTGAAACCTGGAGTTGTCCCTTTTCGCCAGAAGTTAAGGAACTATAACCCTAAAGTATCGGAAGCTATACTAAGGGAAGTTAAAAAGATGTTGCAGGCCCGAATCATCTATCCTATTCACCATTCAATGTTGATAGCTAACATAGTGCCCGTGAGGAAGAAAAATGATGAAGTTCAAATTTGTGTTGATTTTCAGAACTTGAACCAAGCAAGTTTGAAAGATAATTATGCTTTGCCTGTCATGGAGCACGTTTTGCAGGCGGTCTCTGGTTTTGAAGCCATGTCGATGTTAGATGGCTATTCAGGTTACAATCAAATAGGTGTAGCAAAGGCCGACCAACACAAGACAGCCTTCATCATGCCATGGGGCACTTATGCCTACAACCGCATGCCTTTTGGATTAATAAATGCAGGTGCAACTTTTCAACGGGCAATGAACTCTTCCTTCGAAGATCTTAGAAATAAAATTCTAGTGATCTATCTGGATGACCTTACAGTATTTTCAAAGAGGAGAAACCAACACTTGAATGACCTTGAACGAGTTTTGCAGAAACCATGGTATCTCTTTAAATCCCAAAAAGTAAGTATTCTTTGCAGAGGAGGGAAAGTTACTTGGCCATATAGTATCAAAGGAGGGCATCAAAATAGATCCTAAACAAGTTAAAACAATTTAGCAACTCAACCTGCCTGCTAGCAGAAGTGGTCTGAAGTCATTCTTCGGTCAAATTAATTTTCTGCGAGCTTTTATTCCTGAATTCTCTGAAGTGACAAGACATATGATCGAAATGATGAGCGAGAAAATCCCTTTTAAATGGAATAATGATGGACGAAAAGCTTTTGAAGATATTAAAACTGCCATATCTCAGGCACCAGTATTGAGGAGTCCAAATTTTAAAAAAGATTTCATTGTGTACTGCTATGCTTCTCAACATACCCTTTCAAGCATACTCACTCAGAAAGACAAAGAAGGACAGGAAGCACCCATAGCCTTTATGAGCATACCCTTGAAGAAGCACGAACTCAAAAACTCCCAAATAGAAAAGCATGCTTATGCGGTGGTAAAGGCGGTGAAGCATTTCAGGTATTACATTCTTCACTCACATAGAACTATATATGTGTCAGAAACCGCTGTGAAGAGCATCCTGAGTCAGAAGGAAATTGGCGTGAATAACAGAGCTGTATGGATTGCGAAGATTCAAGAATATGAATTGATAATCAAACCCACAAATTTGGTAAGAGGAAAGGGTTTATGTAAGTTAATTGCAGAGAACAATGAGATATGTAAAAAAATTGATGAAGTCCCTATGGCATTATTAGTTGGTTCAATCGACCCTTGGTTCTCTGACATCACTTACTTCCTTACATATGGAGAATGCCCAGGTCATTTGAACCAAAAGGAAAGGCGCAATCTGAGATCAAAATCTAATAAATATGTGATTTCCCAGGGAACTTTGTTCAAAAAGGGGGTCGATGGAACTTTTCTCAGGTGCGTTGATGAAGAACAACAGAAAGAATTATTGAAAGCATTCCATGATGAAGCATGCGGGGGACATTACTCTTCAACTGTAACAACCTATAAGATTCTTCAAAATCGGTTCTACTGGCCAGGAATGTTCAAGGACGCATATCAGTATGTCAGTAACTGTGACAAATGTCAACTGTTTGCTGGGAGACCTTATCTGGCGGCATTACCCCTCAAGCTTGTTATTGTGGAAGAACCATTTAGACAATGGGGAATTGATTTCATCAGACCATTGAATCCACCATCTAGTGCTATAGATATATATATTCTTACGGCCATTGATTATTTACTAATTGGGTGGAAGCAATACCCACGAAGAAGGCGAACTCTCAAGTGGTGTGCAAATTTTTGTTGAACTTTATTTTTGTAAGATTCGGTGTGCCAATCAAAATTGTAGCAGATCATGCTACATATTTTTCTTTAGAAGAGATATCAACCTTTTTCTATGAGCATGGTGTAGCGTTGGCCCATTCCTTAGATTATTTCCCACAGGGAAACGGCCAGGCGGAATCCAGCAATAAAAACTTGATAGCCATAATGAAAAAATTAATGGATGATAGCCCCCGAGAATGGCACAAGAAACTCCATGAGGCGTTGTGGGCAGTGTTAGGGATTTTTCTTGTATGAACCACAGTGCTTGAAATGTCTACTTGAACACCATGCCTTCTAATACTGATTCAGAGATAAGAAAAGCTTAATTGCTAAGGACTGGATAAGGTCCTTCTTCATTTTTGAGCTCCACATATACTCAGGCAGGTTTTACCTTTTATGATTGTTGTTTACACAGTATGTATTAATGTGGACACTGATTTTCTATGTACCTTCGTTAAACCAACTTATAAATCACCTTGCAAATGACCAAGCATAACCAGATGCAAGATTTAGCCATACAAACCATGGTCTTAAATATAGCAAAAACCAGTGATACAAGGATTTTCATCCTTCTTCCTTTTATAGTTTGAGGGACAACCTAATGATCCACTCTTCAAGGGATCAACAAACTGAATAGTATCCTGCTGATACAAATCCTTATGAGTTCAGCTCATTTGTTCTCAGTAACAAAAGTATGTTGATTAGAATGATTTTGATATTGGATGAGGAAAAAATTGCAAAATATACTTTATACCAGTGCCTATCCCTTGGGCAAAGAGTTAATGAAAACATGAATCAACAGAGATAAAATAATAGAGATACTGTAGAGTGCCTTGCAAACTACATGCAGCTGAGATAGAGTGCCTTACAAACTATCCTCTCATATACACACATCTGCATCAAATCCTTATCACAATGCTTTGCTCTCTGAAATAATCTATGAAACTTAGTCCTCTCCTTGAAAGGAACTCATAAATAATTAGACAAACTACCTTGTAGCTAGTGTATTTCAAATGCCTTACAGGTGAAACACACTAGAGCACAAACAGAATGCAAAGAGACAAGATAATATGAAAGAGGGAAAACCACACTGTATTCTATTACTGTATTCTGTTTCAACATATCTAGACAAGAAGCTTTCATGAGTATACAAAGACACAAAAGTATAACTTACAATAAAATTTCCACAAGACCAACAGGGACCTGCTCTGGGCATCTGTAGGAAAAAACAAGAACAAAGCAGAGGAAAGGAACCCTTACAACTGAGAAAACAAAGAAAGATATAGAAGAGAAGAAACCCTAAAAACTATGTCTGGCAAACACCTATCCTTCTCTCAAATCTGATTCTTACTCATTCCTTCTTTTAGTAATATCGGATTAATTAATCAATTTTTCAACTCCACTTGTATGAGAAAATATCTAATATATCTTTAAAACATCTCTTTCATTCTCCCATTGAAAAGTCCATCAAATCTAATCTCATCTGTTGAAAATATCTTTGAAAATCTGATAAAATATCTGATTACAAGACATCCCAGAAAGCTCTTTCAAATCTGACTTGTGCAATAAAATATATAAACATTTGTCTTATTTTCCTCTGTGCAAATCTGATTTGTTTACCTCTTCAAAATCTGATCTTTCCATGCCTGAGAAAATCTGATTTATCGCCAATCTCTGAAAAATCTGATTTCCAGTGTCTTTAAAAACCTCTAGGAATAAAATATAAGATTTTCAATAAAGCTATTAAATTCCATTTTAAAATTATCTCTGTGCATATTTTGAAATCTTTGAAAACTTCACATTTATGCATACTTTGCCCAGAAATTGCCAGATTTCAACAAGTGGCACCTTCTCATTCACTGTCATAAACTGTGCTTAACTCATTTTAACATTAATTGCATCTGGCGACCATGCGACAACCTCAAAATCAAAGTCGCGAGCCATTTTCACCTTATCTGTCATTCCTGGGCGACCTGGCGACCAGCATCTGGCGGCTAACTCCATCTCGCGACTTTGCGACCAGCAGCAATCTCCTCGTCACGGTAGCTAACATCTCCCTCTGGCTACTTCGCGACTAACCGCTAGCGGTTAGTCGCCAAGTCTTGGCGGTCAATTCTGATGTCTCGCGACTGCGCGAATAACTGCTAGCAGTCAGTCACCAGGTCTCTGAATTCCGGCGGTTATCCTCAAACTGTCTTCCGACTGGGCGACTGGGGCTTTCGGCGACTGGGTGACCATGCACATCTCGCGACATCGCGACCAACAACTTCTGTTCATTTTCATCAAAATTTGATCTCCTTCATTTTCAGGCATGAAAACCGAGGCAGTCGGATGAGGGCGCGCGCATGGATAGCCTCCTCTTCAACTTCAAACATATATGTTCTTGTCTTTGCTTATATGTATTTTGAAATCCACTTGAGGCATGAATGTGGGATTAAATCTCCATATGAGTTCAAAGCATTTTCAAAATTCACTTCAAAATACTATGTATTACCCATGAAATTCGACCTCCAGCCCCTAGGAGCTCACCAAGAGCCTCTGGGCTTCTTATTTACCTTGGATGTTAGTGTTTTATCTTATAAAGACCAAAAAACGCCACTGCCCAGCCAATGTGGGACAAAGGAAATACACAACTTCTCATTTTTCTAGGTTTTTCCATCAAAACTGCTCTTTAATGTCTTTGAATCTCTGCAAATGGAAAGCATGATCTTGTTTTTATGTCCTGGGCACCACTTCCTGTTGAGGAACATCTGCAAAATCAACTTGGAAACTTTCAAAAAACTCAAAACCTCTTCTCATAAGCTATCGCAGCCTACTAGTAATTTCTGTTTGCAATGTCTATGTCTATTATACTTGCGCGGGGTTTGTTCTTTTAATGTCTGCAATTTACAATGTTGGAAAACACTAAAAACCCTCCATGGTGTGTGGCATTCATTCTCTCATTTGATGTGTTTGCAGACTTCAAAACATTAGAAATTTTTCCTTTACCATGCCTAGCGCAGCCTCCTCTTTGCAGCACACTATGCATTTACAATCCACATTGAACACTTTAAAACATCCCAGACCACCCTGCGCAGAAGTAAGGGATTGGTGTTTTTGTTTTAAAATACTTCAAAAAACTTCGCATCTCTCCACCCAAAACCATCGCATTGCCTGGAAGCATTTAAAATTACTCCTCCATATGCGCAGGAGTCTTTTGGATCTTGTTGTTGTTGTCTTTCATTCAACATGGATTCCATTTTAAAGTTAAAAAACCTTGTAATTACACTCCCTGTCTTACATTCTGCATTGGAAGGGAAACCACTGGTGAAGGTTGTGGAAATTGGCTTTACACCAGCCAATGGCAATTCTTTTTCCCCCAAAAATAGCGCTGGCAAACTCCTTCTATGGCGTGAGTTTCACTTACAAATGCTACGAGAACTTTGCACAATCATATTGCATTTGTTCTGGCTTAATGTTTCTTCTCATTCCATGGCTGCAATTTTAATATTTTATGTTAGAGTAGTCATAGTATAGCTAATAATTAATTCATTTAATTATTAGTCCATTTACTCTTTGCTTAAGTTATACTTAGGCAACTTTATAATTCTTTAGGGTTTTCACCTTTAGGGTTTCGGTATCCTTTTATAAGGACTCACCGCTTTGCATTTCATTACCGAGATTTTATTCAGTATTGTTGTTAATAGAAGCTTTATTCTTTTCAACATGGATTTCATATCTCTGGCTTTTTGGCCTCCATAGTTGTTCTACTGTCTTCTGTATTTTGCTTCTTCATGTGACAGTCTTGCATGCAGGTCTTCTTGGGAGGATTTGTGCTTATCAAATCTAACATGGTATCAGAGCTCGCTTGCTGCTCACTGTTCGGTCTTCGTTGAAGCACAGAGGGTTTCAAAGGTTTTTCTGGTATTTTTCATTGGTTTTGGGGGTCTCTATTTTTTGGGGCACTTTGGACCAAAACCGACCCCACGGTTGCGTCCAGAAGGCCCAAAAACCCCAGAATCCATATAAGGCTTGTCTGATTTGGACACCAGAGCCTCGGGGAGAAAACTTTTGGCCTTCTAGGGCCGTACGGGCACGGTTTTCCAGAAATTTTCAAAAAAAAAAAAATTTTAAAAACCATTTTTTTATGGTTTTGGGCGCGCGCAGTGTTTTTTTGAAAGGCGCCACCACCGGGCCGCCACCGCACCACCGGCGCTCGGCCCCAGCCGGCAACGCCTCCCTCAGACCTGCAGCCACCGCCTGCTTCCGCCGCCCTCCGCGGCCCCTCCGGCGCCGCCGCCCCGCTAGCCTCCCGGAACCCACCACCTCTGCGTCGCGCTCAGCGGCCCCCACCGCCCCGCCAACTCCCCTGCGCTGCTCCGCCCCCGGTGGCGCATTTTTTGCTAGCCCCCGTGGGCCCTGTTACTACGCGGCTGGTCATATGAATGACCAAGGGCTGCGGCCCAGCCCCCTGAGAACGCCATGTGCCCGGGGGCCCAAATTTTTTAGCCCCAGGGGCTTATTTTCTCATTTTTGGAGCACTTTTGACCCCCCGGGACTGTTTTCGCTCTATCTTGAGCATCCGGGGGTCTTTTTCTGACTTCCATATACCATCAGAAAGCTCTTTCTGAGCACTTTCTGATGATGATAGTTAGGGTTTTGGGTTCTACCGTTTTGACAGCATTTTTTTTGTTGAAGTCCAATATGTGTTTTTGCCTTCCGGGAGTCATATCTGGCTCATCCGGACTCCATTTTTGGCAAACCAGATATCATCGGAAAGCTGGTTCAGTGAACTATTCAGTGGCAGGGGTATTTTTTCTAGATTTTTCTCTAGGTTTTCTCTCCTCCGAGTTTGGCAATTTATGCACTCTGGTGGATTGCTTGGGTTTACAAGTCCTAGGATCTCTTCTACTGTACTTCTAGCTCACTCTTCTTTCTGACTTCTGAGCTTGTATTCTTCTTCTATTACATCTTTGTTTTGTAAATGCATTGAGATAAAGTGCCTACTTCTACATTTCTGGGATCTTGTACATCTTGTATGGTTTTAGTACTTGCACTCTGTTATAAAGTGCCATGGGGGGTTATGATGATTATGCCATTTTAGGCGCATCCACCTTTGTCAAGTGAGCGTACCTTCCATGACATTAGCCCATGTTGTGTGTCGGTGACACCGCCCTTTATCTTATGTTTGTGCTTTTGTCACACTGTTAGTGTTCCTGAATCTTCTTCTGCAGACGTTTCTGGCATTGCATTTCAGTGTTCCTGTCACCTCTCCTGGTTCAGCATTATGGGGGGGTTCACCTGTTGGTTCTATTGCTTCCTGGTTCGATTGATCAGCTCTTCAGACATTGTCTTCTCTACCTGGTCATGCACTTCAGTGGGGGTTCCAACAGTCTCTTCTAACAGAGTTTTCAGCTTCATGCTTCGGAGATGCTTCTTGCTCATTCTTGTTCCTTTCTCTGGGACATCTTTTCCCTAGATTGAAGGCTTAGTTTCCTTCATCTAGTTTATTTCTTATACTTGGGTACCTGATCAGGCATTGTTGCCGGGACCCATCTTTCTTGCTTTCTGCAGTAGTTTTAGTTGTTTTGCTTCTCCCTAAGTTACACTTAAGGGGGGGTGTTAGAGTAGTCATAGTATAGCTAATAATTAATTCATTTAATTATTAGTCTATTTACTCTTTGCTTAAGTTATACTTAGGCAACTTAATAATTCTTTAGGGTTTTCACCTTTAGGGTTTCAGTATCCTTTTATAAGGACTCACCGTTTTGCATTTCATTACCGAGATTGTATTCAGTATTGTTGTTAATAGAAGCTTTATTCTTTTCAACATGGATTTCATATCTCTGGCTTTTTGGCCTCCATAGTTGTTCTACTATCTTCTGTATTTTGCTTCTTTATGTGACAGTCTTGCATGCAGGTGTTCTTGGGAGGATTTGTGCTTATCAAATCTAACATTTTAAAACATAATACATCCTCCTTGTCTGCACAGACATCTGACAATGGTGGACTGCAAGGTAGTTTGTATTGAGTGTTTTTTAAAAATTTCCAATCCTGCTTCCACCAAATGCTACGTAGGCTGCTGGCTTTTGAAAGATTGCTTTACAATTCAAAACAACACTGCAACATATACTTCATCATATCCTTTATGTGAAACATGGGCCTCTTCATTTTCAAATTCAAATGCAGCATTCTGACATTTCAAATGTATGTCCTCATATTGCATGGACATTTACTTGACTTTCAACCAATTTATATGCTCGTCAATATTTCCAATTTGTTTAATGTGGGCTCATCCATTTATAATATAGAGGAAACCTAGGAAAATCCTCTAACATTGTAGTTGCAAACAATCCCCAATTGAAAATGCAACTGACATTAAACTGAAATCCTGACAAGCAGAGCTTTCGGCAAAATGATGAATAGAAACTAATCGGACGGATGGCAATAATTGTTGCCTTGTATTATTTGAAAGTCCTCTTGCACTATTTCCTCTTGCCTACATCTTAAACTTTAAAGATTGAAAACAAACCGGTGGCATTTATAATCATTTCGACACTTATGCAGTTTGATCACAACTACGGCAACTGGCCTTCGGAACTGTCTTTGAAAACTGATCGAAACAAATAATCTGACTCTGGCACTAGGAAAAAAGATTCATTAATCACCATTGAATACATATCCAGAAGGACTTCACCAAATTCGTCTTCAGGCACTAGATATTATAGTGCAAACTTAGCCTTCCAAAAGACTACATAGGTGCAAATGCGGAATCACCATAAATCCCCTTCAGATTGACCCTTGCAAAAATATTGAAACAAGCTTTGAAATTTCACCACTAGGTCACATAGTAGACTCATATGCAATGAAGATGGTCCCACAATCGGATCCTGAAAACATCTTTTAGATAAAAAGATATCATTTGGTAAAAATGACCATTTTGCAAACTTAAATCTTTTCCACACTACAAGCTGAACAAACTGCTTTTGAAACCGAACTCATAGGGTCATCAATAAGATCTTTCAGAAACTCAACCTCTGGAGCCTGATTGAATGTCATATATAGAACATAACCCCTTTGTTGTCCTCTTCTAAAAACAAACCACTTAATTGATACCAATCTGCAAATGTAGCACCTTAACACTTTCTGAATTTTAACACAGTAAATATGCAGAAATCGGGTTCGGAATCGGCGAAGCAAAGTGATCTATCGGATTGGTCAAGGCTTGGGAATCTTCAAAGGAGTTCATTCCTAGGTCTATAATGCAAATCCATATTCAATTATGTCTGACCTCGAACTGGGTGCAAATGGGGAAAGGACAAAGTATGTCATTTAATTATGGACTCAGCATTTTCAGTAAAACTTTAATAAATTGGAAACGGAAAGGCTCTAGCAAAGTGGATAAATGGATTGGTAGGAGTCTATAAATCTTCAGGTGGGCACACTCCTATGTTTACAATATGAGGGAAAACTCAATTATGATAAATGTTCACCCGGGTATATATTTTCAAAAGCTGAAAGTAGGTCACTTACCAATTCTGCACTTGAAAACACAGGAAATCAGAATTAATCACTATCAAAATGGTTCTAGAAAACTTGTCATCTAATTTCATAAAGATCTGCAAGCTGGCAAATATGGAGTGTGTGACCACTGAAACACAGTACAAAAGGAAATTTCTTAAATGGGTGAACTGGTCAAAAGTTATAACATGTCAAACTATGCTATTCAGATTTCTAGGTAGAACAAAAATGCAGACAATTCTGAGCAACCAACTTTGGGAAGTATGAAAACTTATCAAACAGATTCAAAATGACCTGAGATATGAAACATACGCTCTCTAATATACATGCTAAACATTCTCAAAGTGGAAAACTATGAAACTCAACAGGGTGTAAGATACTCAGAGGCAAAGTAGGCTCCGGACAGTAAAATGGCAATTTAGCAAAATGCAGAATTAGGTGACCCCCTCAAAATGACTAGTCCCTAAACATGTCAGAATTGGAAATCAGGAGCTGGGACCCACTGCATACATCAAATGAAAGGAATTAAAGCCTCTCCCCAATTTGTATCTCATGAAAAGCATCCTGGAATCTTTTTCAATCACTCCAACTGAGCCTTCTTACACAATTTTTCAAGGGTATTCACTTTTGCTTGTCTGAAAAATTTAACATGGTCACTCCAAATTTGTTCCAAATTTAGGAGTACCAACAGGAAGATCGAACCACTTTGAAGTGAGCTATTGGCATGTCACCCTTTGAACTAGTATATGGAATTGGGGCTCATGTTTCATTACCTCTTGAACTGTCCTCGGCAAAACTCTAAGCAGTCATTGAAGATGAGTATTTCAAAGATCCTTTAGAAAGGCGTGTAATTCACTTAAGCAAGTTGGAAGAAGATAGAGAAAGCATGGTTGATCATATCACTAAGCATCAGATGAAGGTGAAGCATATATTTGATATGCGAGCTAGACCTCGTGGTTTTATGGAGGGCGACGAAGTTCTGCTATGGGAAAAAAGAAGGGCATCAAAAGGATCGCATGGGAAGTTTGAATCTCTGTGGAAAGGTCCATTCATTATCTCAGAAGCTCTGGGTTCGAATGCTTATAAACTATCCTATCTGGATGGTGTTAACCTGCCATTTACTTACAATGGGCAGGATCTGATACTGTGCAAGCTCTAGGCGTCGAAGTCCGTTCTCTTTGTACATATTAGTTAGTTTTCAGTGCTTTCAGTTTTGGTGGTGCCTCTCGTTTCTTTTCTTTTCCTTTTGTTTAGTTCGGTCTGCGAAACCAGTATTTTGAGTTCTCTGCATATTGGGCAGTCTGCAGTCCCCAGTTAGAGCCAATGTTAGGGGGTTAAGAGTCGCCTTTATTTGAACTTTATAAGTTCACTTGTTTATAATAGTCAAAGTCTCACTCTGTTCGATTTCCTACCTTGTTGTTTCCCCCAAAAGCCTTTTTTTTTCAAGTCTGTCAAATCTAAGCCTTTGGCATCATCAGGTTCAATTCCAGTCTGTTATAAGTCGGTCACTCAAGCTTTCAAGTCATTTGAACCTCTTTGAACTCCGGTTTGAAGTAGTTCAAAGTAGTTCAATAGCGGTCCAAGTCTTTTTATCGTTAACAATGTGTTCCTGCAGGAAAGCATGCGACATTTCCCTCTTATGATGTGTTGAACCTCTTTGAACCCTTTTGAACCCAGGTTCAAAGTAGTTCAAAGTAGTTCAGAAAGGTATGCAGGCAGGATTATTAATGACGAGACGTCTGACAAGACAGGCTGATTGAGGTGGCACAATTCTATTTGCTGAGTCAGTGTACAGAAATCAGGGAAATCACTTATACGGGTGAAAATATTTGATTTGAGAGAAAATAATGATGATTGGGGAATGTGGCGTGTCTCAAAGTTATATTTTGATTTGAAAGCATTCATTTTCACATCACTTGACATTGAAGGCTTAATTAATGCCCACATGAAGTTGTCTCTTCCGCGCTTCAAATTGCAAATAAAAGAAGCTTTGTAAGTTATTTTTCCCAATTATGCATTCGCAGACTTTCGATGATGGGAAGGCAGTTTGTTCAGATTCAGCTCTTACAGGTAGGTTTTTCAAGCTCTGCTCCTCGTTTCTGGTTGTTGCTTAAAGTTTAATATTTCGAGCAGTGAGCTGGTAAACTCCTCATTTTCTCGTGCAAATATGAAGTCTGTTATGCACTTCTTTGGAAATGTAAAGAACTTAGAATGTAGAGCTCCAGTCATAGCGGACACAGATTTATTAGGGGTTTCAGTTGACACCATGGCTTCAAAGCTCTCTTCTCATGTTGATGAAGAGTCTGTTGTAGAATTTTTAGCCAGTGGCTTACTAGAAGCAACCGCATTCCCACCTTCCACCGTTTGTCCAGAGTTAATACAGGAGTGCATTAACAGATATGATGTCAAATTGAGGTGTATTTTAAATGCAGAAGGTCAAACCCTAATACCAGTAAACCATGCAACCATTGCAGCAGTTTTTAAGATACCTGATGAGGGTCTAGTTAACTTCACCCCTACCCAGTCTTTGGCTCAATTTAGAGAAAATATTGACAAGAACAGAAGCCATATAGTGAGAAAATGGACCAAAACCAACTACAAAGGTGGGTCAAAGTTACCAAAGTCCCTTAATAAAGATCACATGAACCCTCTGGTACATGATATTGTTGTCCTTCTTCACCGTTTAAAGGGTTCAGAAGAAGCTTTGTACTTTGACGAATGGATGTTCTATTTTGTGGAAATTGTTCTAGAGGGAAGACATCACATAGACTGGGCCGAGATCATAGCTATATCCCTTAGGGATCAACTCAAGCAAACTCAAATGATCAAAGAAGAGTTCTATATGTCCTCATACTTGATGTATTGCTTGGCCTGCACTCAAAACTTATCTCCTATTTAGAAAATTCCTTGGAGCGAAAGTTTATTTATTCATGAATATTGCCCCTTGTTAAGAAAAGATAAAGTTTTAGAAGACTACAGGAAATTACACGATGTGTTTTGGGGGAAACTATGCCAAGAACTTGTAGGTGCGTCGAACCAGAGAATTTCAAAGAATGCTCAGAAATTGGTCCAGATATTTGGTAGTTTCTACATTCAATTTCCTCGCTTCACATATATTTAGGTAGGTGGATTTGAAGAGGAACCCCTGAAGTTGCCTCGGTATGCTTTTGATTTTTTTGTACTGGCGGAGGTTTGCAGACAGTTATTTTTTGTTATTAAAAGTGCTCTCCCTGAAGACAAATGGAATTCTTTGTTTCCGGTGAAGCTAGGCAATTTGGTCTGTAATAGTATGTTGGATGCATCCATTGTTGGGAATAATTTGCTGAATTTTCACATGACCTTTTATGAATCAAGGATAGGGTTTGACAGCAAGGGTTTTGCCAGGCAGACTCTAGGGCTGAGCAAATGCCCCTCCCCAAGTTATCATCTTGAGTATTTATGGGAAAATCTCAGTAATGAGAAAATTGTCTGGGAGCGGGATCGAACCAGACTCACTATGTCTCAGATCAAGTTATTGCAGTTGAGGTTCGATATCAGAAGTGTGGAAGAGGACAGTTCAGAGATTCCATGCCCATTTGCCACCTATTTAGAAGTAGAAAGTGCCCCAATTATCGATTGGGGCAGGAAAGAATCCAGCGATATTAAGCTCAGAGCCCGCCGTATTTTTGAAGTGACTGAGAGTTGGATTACAGCAAAGAAGAAAGGAGTTCAACTCTCTACCGACACATGC
>MU227782.1:603255-618505 GCA_018584345.1 Thuja plicata | reverse complement strand
CTCAGATGAAAGCTATGGAAAAAGAAGTACAGGAAATTCACTCTGATACCTTAAAGGACATAAAAGTAGTGAACCCCTCGGGCATCTTACAATTTGATGATGGAAATCAGGATGTTGATGCGATGGTCAAGTCTTTTGTTGATGTAATGAACGCCTTCAAAGAAAATGAGGCGCCAGTAGTTCGCAACCTCACCAAAACCACCAACATTGAAGCTATGGTAATCTTGAACCGAGGACAACTACCGAAACAAGCTGAAAAAATCTAGAAGATGCAATGGGAAAAGAACGCGATGCACGCCAAGTTAGCCGCACTAAAGAATCTGCATGCCCCGCCTACACAGGAACTACTCCGTGCCTTTCGGTCGTGGAAGCTGGTGAAGATGGCCACGTCAGAGGATACCCAAGAAAGCTGAACTGAATTCATTTTTATTTTCTTAAATTATCTTGCTTTTAAAACATTACCTTGAGAACTCTGTTATAACTTGTAACTGTTTCTTTCCATGTTTGTGTCCGAGAAGCCAGATTTTTCAGGAGGCTTTCTCGGACTGCTGAACTATATAAGCTGGAGCTTAAAACTCTTGAAGGGTTAGAATAGAAAAGGGAGGAAGATAGAATTTAGAATAGCATAAAAGATTTTGTTAGTTTAAGTGGCTGATAATATCTAGACTTTGAGCTAGTTATACCTAGATGCTCATGCTGAGATGAATCTTGATTTTTGAAAATCAGATAGTAATATATATTCCTACTTTGCGAGAGTTATATATTGGATCTTTGCATGTGTTATTCCTTTTCAGTCATTTAATTTTAGATTTATAAGTTTTAGACTTCTGTAGATGAATACTTAACAGTTTTGAGTCTCTTGGGTATTAAGTTAGTTTAAGCCTCTTTCTGCAAATAGTTTATGATTCTTTCAAGGTTTTTTGCAAATTTCAATGCTATACCTCATCTGTCCAAGAACAGTTGGGAGATCTTTTTCCTGCTTTTTAGTTAAAAGCTTGTATGTTTAAATTGCAAGTATCCATTCATTGAAAATCTTTGAAAGGGAGTTGTACCTTCATAAAATTCAGAGGGAAGCAAAGTAAATGCTTACCCAACTGTTGTTTAAGGATTTGTTTTCAAGGGCATAGAGTTATAAAGTAAACATTAAGATTTAGGGAGAACAAATCTGTTAACCAACAAGGGGAAATATCATTGAGGAAACACATGTAAAGTGGAACAATATAGAAAATATACTTTACAAAAACAATTTTAGAAAAACACAAAAACAGAGTCAGTTGGACCCGAGAAGTAGAAGCAATGTCAAAACCCGAGCAGACAGTAAGGGGGAGTTTTGACATATCAGACACATAATTCAATGATAAGTGTTTTTGTCACTAATGCCAAAGGGGGAGATTGTAGACCTTATGGCAAGACATATTGTCAATTAGTGTCAAAACACTTAGTCGTCTTGTGTCGACCGAGGCAACAAGCATTATGCAAAGTCCTGAGTGATCAGTGTCACCCGAGTGATCAACATTGCCTAAGTGACCTATATCGCCCGAGTGATCAGTATGACTTGAGTGATTTGCAGTATCGCTCGAGTGACAGTTTATCACCCGAGTAGACTTCTGGACCCGAGTGACAGTTTGAAGCCAACCTTGCATATATTGTTAAATATAATTTTGTTTATTGCAAGCCGACTTGCAGAGTTATTTGTTTGGATAAGATATATATGTAAGATAATTTGTTTTATCCAAAATGAGTAAGAATGTATGTATATATGTATGAAATGTATGCATAAGTTTAAAGACATGCGAATGGCAGTTTGATTAAGAGAAGAAATATTCAGGACAACAGAGTCTCATCTATCACATTCATGTGATCAATTATATTCAGAAGGATCTTATTCAGCAATCATAGTTGCATAGAGGAGATCATCAACTGTTTCATTCTAATAGGTGGATCAACAAAATCCTTTAACAAGGTGGACCTAAAAGTCCTTTCTCTAAATCTCTTAACAGAGTTGCATTACTTATTATATTGTACAAAATCCTTTAACAAGGTGGACTTAACATTCCTTTCTATGCTCGTAACAGAGAAGACCATCAGAAGTGGTCATTGTAAGCTCTAACAGGCTAAATTTATACTGCAGTACTAAATCTTGTGGGTATCATCCCCACCCCAGTTTTACTTTCTTTTGGAAGGTTTCTGGGTAACCAAATATTATGTTGTGTTGTGTATGATTCTTTACTTCAAGTTCTATGCATGCAAACAAATAAGGTAATCTAATTGTGAATTAAAAGGATTAAGTTTTATTGGTTCTTGATTCAACCCCCCCCCTCCTCTCAGTCACTGGGAACATCATATATTTTCAACAGAAAAATATTTGTTTTTGTTAGGGGGCTTGCCTCAGTTAGGCCCCAGTTTAGGAATTAACCGTGAATGTAAATGTATGTAAAAGCAAAGCAAATGCACAAATTCACCTTACTTTGTAGAAACCCTCACGGATTATTCGAATTCGTAATCCATAAGGATGTAGAAGTGCTCAATATTGTTGAATCTTGTAAGAATGTAGGATATCTCATCAAATGTAATAGATCAATCATACCAATCCATGAATCTATAGATGTAGATGTACTCATATTCTCAAATTGGATATGCAAATTCAAGTGAATAATAAATGAACAAACCCTTCCTTGACCACCAACTCCACTATCTTGAAATAAGGAAGCTAGATATTGAAAGGAAGATGCGTTATCATGGAATGATGAAGAAAAGCCCTACAATGAAATCCTTCAAATCTCCTTGAATGCAAAAGATCTTGAAATCTTGAAGTCTTCAATGGTTGCAAAATATCTCCTTCAACGCTCCTAGGAAATGCTTATGAATGCTTGTAGAAAAAACTATAAAATCTCTTGAACATATTTTCTCTTAATGATAACCAGGACTCCTTTTATACAAATTTGATGATCAAAATAAAAAAGGGTTGACTACACAAGGCAAGAAGAAATTTGAAACCAGAGAAGGGTCTGGAATCACAAGGTGACCTAGGCCTACCCCTAAAGGTCTAGGCCATCCTAAAACTACCCCTAAAGGTCTAAGACGACCTCAAACTACCCCCTAATGGGTCAGTCCATTGGGATATGGTGCGAGATCTTGGGGACAAAGAAAATAACAATGGGAAGGGGCAGAAAACAGGGGTCTGACCTACCACAAAAGAAAAGGTACATCCATAAGTCCATAAAGGCACTTAAATTAGGTCCAAAACATCCTACTAAGGAGGGATAAGCACGTCTCAACATGGGTGCTTCCACTTTAAGACAATACAATAACATACATAAAATCTCAAAATCATCCATATGGGGCCTAATAGAGCATCTAATTATGGGTGTTAAATTTTTAGGATAGTATATTGAGCCCCCATTATAGCAGGAGTATGAGACAAACTCATGCTCATAGCACAGTAGAATAATGTATGGGTAAAAAATTATCAAGGTCGAGGAGATAAGGAAACACAAGGAGCCAAACTGACTTAGGCCCTCATCAGATCCATAACTAAGATAAAGAGGCAACACTTGAGAGTCAGAGAGAGAGAGGGAGGGAGATGACTTACCAGTCTGGAAATATTTAGACTTACTTTGGGTCATGTGAAGTTGCAAAAGATGGAATTGATAGCCTAGCAAGTCGTGTGATACTAGTCAACCCATAAAAAAAGGATAACCAAGTGAATTGTAATCCACAAGTAAATATGCAAAAAGAGGACCAGTCCATAAGGAAAGCTTTGTTTTTTTAAGAAATCTAGAAAATGACATTAGTTATAAGGAAAGCATAATTTGTTAAGGGATCTAAAAATCAGGATTAGTCTAGGATCTATGGAAAGATGCACAAGACATGATAATGTAACGTAAAATATGAATCCAAGGAAAACAATGTCTTCTTAGCCATCTGGATAAGAGATTACATTGAATCATTATGTGTGTGTGTGTGTGTACAAAATGTGAAATAAGGAGAAAAGTATATGCCCCCATGTAAAGGTGATTGCAAATGCCTTAATGGGAGCAATGGATTTAACAAAGCATACATGCACTCACAAGAGACATTTCCATTATGAGATTCCACCAAGCAAGGAGAAACCAAGGGAAATAAAATGAATGACAAAGAGGGCACAAAAGGGCTCTACTAACTCTATGTTTGGTATGATCATATGATAACTTGTGTATATTATAATTATATCAAAATGAATTTACATAATCCCCCAAAGGTAGTAGAACTACAAGCGAAATGGAAGAAGATCACATAAGAGATACATAAGAGTCTTTTTAGATTGACATTGCAGATACCAAAAAGAATGGTAGCTATCGATTTACATCATCCCCAATTAGACAACACAAACACACATTTGAAACAGTAACACATGCATGACATAACATGTATACAACATATATAATAAATAATATACAAATAGAAGAATGCCAAAATAGGTTGATTCCTTTATCACCTTGAACCAACATAACAACAAGGCTTTTCTAAATAAATCTAAACAAAATACATAATAAGAAACACATCGCGAGGGGAGTGCAATATAATAGGCAAGCACATTACCTACCCCCCATCTCAATTTGTATTATTTAGGGAAGGTGGGAAACACACAAGAGGATAAATATTGAGCATGGTAGATGGAGTTATTACAAGTTCTAAATAATGACCATGTTGTAATGATGATTTGCTTTGTTTTTCACTAGGAGCAAGAGATAATTATTTTGCAAGTCTAGTAGGTAAAACATGATTAACATCAATAAGTTCATACATATCATAAAAATTGTTAGCATGAACATCATTTGCATTATAAAGATTAAAATCATCATCAAGAGTATCTTCATCATTCAAATTAATCATAATAGAATCTATGGTATGAATAGAATCATCATGTTTGTCCAATTTCATCTTATTTAGATTAACTTCCTGCATTGGGATATGCATAGGTTGGTCAAATCGAATCAAAGCATCATAAGGTGTCTTGGAAGAGGAAAGGTTTTGGAAAGCACGCTCATGGGCCCTAGAATTTATGACAATAATCATGAACACAACAGTTACATTTAGTTTTGTTTGAAATCTGATTTGGTTTAGGGTCCATCAACATCATGTCATTTTCTTCTTTAGTAGAAATAATGGAAGGAACCACAGTAGGTTGAGAGATAGAGGTTGTATGACATTTATATGATCTAAGAGGTGGAACTAAAGCATAAATAGGAGGTGTGTAAGGTGTAGGAATAATTTGAAGTCTACGGAAAGGAGATAGAACTACATTGGGATTGCTAAGTTCACAAAGATTTTTTTCTTTGAAATTTTTATAGGATAAGAAGAAGTTATTTTTGCAAGTTTGAATTGGTTGAGGCATGCTAGGCCAAAAGAAGTCAAGGTAAAAGTTCCCATGAATATTCAAAGGTTGATAGAGACTATGGTTAATCATGATTATTTATCCATCATGAGGAAATTTAAAAAGCTTGTGGATAGGAGATACTATAGATTGCATGGAAGTGAGCCAAGGAAGGCCAAGTCTAACTTGAAATTGATCTAAAGTTGGGATGACAATAAATGTGACATCTAAGGAATTCTCACCAACTTGTACAAGAAATGAAATGGAATCATGAGTGGGACAAGTGAAACCATTGAAATTTTTTACCATCACATTGTATTTGTCATAGGAATCTTGTTGGAGATGTGTTGTGTAAACATGTTCTCCAGTTATAACATTCACCATGCAATTAGGGTCTATAAGTGCTCCATGAGAGGGAAGACCATTAATCTTCAAAATGATGTAAAGAGGACCAGTGCCCTCGTAGAATTCTGAGGATCAAATGTAATGCAAAGTTTAGGTTTGGATTTGTTTGATCAATGAGGTTAACAACATTGTGGCCTCGGTACATTCAGTGTCATAGTTCACAATGGTAGGAAGGTCAACAATAGTGGTGGAAGAAGAAGGTAATGAATGGGTAGGCTCAATCATATTAGTATAATGGGAAGGTAAGGGATTGGTACAAATTTGAAAGTTTTAGTTGGGAGGGGCAACAAATTTATTTTCTTGATCATTAACACCCTCAAAAAATACAACATTACAAGCAATGAGGTTTTGAACAATAGATTTCAAATGGAAACACTTTTCAATATCATGACCAGGTTGACGATGGTAATTGTAGAAAGATTAGGGATCAAAGGATATGGATGTTTGTTTTGAAGGATCAGTTGTTTTAATGGGAGGAATTTTTAAAACATTACTAGCAATAAACATCAACATCACATTATGTAAAGATTCAAAAAGAGGTGTAAAATTATGAGAAGATCTAAAAATGGATGACAATGGAGCCCCACCTTTGCATGTTGTTTTGTGGATCAATGTTGTTTGATGAATTGTTAATATTGATGAAGCCTTTAGGTTTTTTAAAATTTTCAAATAATTGGGATGTTAAATCACTATTATCAATCAAAGCTAATGGAGTAGTGTCGTCAATTTAACTCACTTGGAGATAATTATGAAGCACTGCACACAATTGAGTAAAGGAGCGGAATTCAGGAAGCTATATCTTATCCCTCATGTATTTTTGTAAGTTAGCAATGAAATTATATTGTACATCAATATAAGGCATGTGATAAGAAATTTGAGTGTGTAAATGCTTAAATATAGCAATGAAGTAAGTCACTTTCTCTTTAACACCTTGTTTACAATGCATCAAATCAGTCAAAGAAATCTTAGGACCCATATTGTTTTGAATTATTGAACGAAATCATTAGCAAGTTTTTGAAAGGAATCAATGGAATAAGGAGGTAAAGAACAATACCATTGCAAGGCCTTATCTCAAAATGTTCTAGTAAAAAGTTAAACCATGAATCTATGATCACAAGAAAGGTCACTACACAATGTTTGAAAGGTCTTCACACGAGTCAAGGGATCACATTTACCCTTGTAAGTATCAAAGTGAGGTATTTCCATGTATTGGGGGATAAAGGCACAAATGATATACAAGGGCAAAGTGCTATTAATGTCACATGTAGGAATGTTAAAATTGGATTGAGTCACAGAGGTGATTTGTTGTTTCAGGGATGAAATGGTTTCAATGGGATTCATTAAAAAGGTTGGTATAATACATATGTGAAAATTTTGGTGCTTTATGAGAAATGGAAGGAACAATTGAATATCAAAATGGGCCAATATTATAGGTGGGCATGGTTGAAGAATGGGAAACACATGGAACACTTGAAGGACGAGGAACAATAGGATCATGAATGATTCTAAGACTAACATATGTAGGATTAATGTTTGAAATGGATGTAGTCATTAGAGGTTGAGTACACTATGTATAAATACTAGGTAATGAAGTAGGAATAGGCATAAAAGTTTCAACACTAGTGGGAGGTGGAGTTAAACTAAGTTATTGAGCATAATATTTAATGTCTTTAACATTTCTATAAATGAGATGGGAAATAATATATAAGAATTCAACACCACATTCATCATTATGTATTATCTTCCTCATCATTTTTATTTATTTATTGGTAATGTGTAATTTTTTTGATATTTAAAACAGAGATTATATTGTTGCCCAGCATGGCTACAAGATGAAATATTTTCAAATTCCCAACCCAAAAGACTATGCATACACTACAAAATTCCCCTAAAATACTATTGGAGACCATAAATGACTACGACTATACAAAAAGACAGCCAAAAAACCTTAACACAAACACCTAACCAAACCAGGTCGTGGCCTCCTTCTTGGAGAAATTCTAAAACCCTTTGCCACCATCCACCAGGTCTGCATTCTGCTCGCTGCCCATGCCACCTTCTCCAACTTCATCTCCCAAACCCTGAGCTCTATTCTTCGCCTTGGGCACCTTCCTCCCCAGATTTGTTGCGATTTGTCGCCACACCTGGGGTCTTCCATCATCGCCCACCTTTGCAGTGAACTTAATCGGGGTACATTTGCGTATCCTTCTCCCAAGCCCATCGCCTTCTTGTGCCTCCCATTTCCTCTTTTCCAACACCTCCAACAGATCCTTCCACCTAGCGTGCACGCGCGCAAGGTGGCTATCCTCGGGGCCAGCCGATGACTAGACAACTAGTGGTTGTAGCTCGCACCGCCCATGGCCTATCATGCAGATGGGGTCATTACCTTTGTGCAGGGTGACACCCACCTTGGTCTTTTGCATCGCCTCTTCAATGTCATCAATCCATTTGATGGCCATACATTGTTTGACCACAACCTGCACTTCATCTTTGGATTTCGCTACCATCAAGCCCAAAGCCACGAACAATGAGGACACATCAAGATTGGTGCATGGTTTCCACCAATATTGAAGGTAGCGCTCTCCAAAAATTTCACCAAGTGTAGATCAGAAATCATCCCCATCCTTAGTGAAGATATTCCCAAGCTGTTTCACCATGATCGGCCCCATGAAAGCAAGAATTTGTCCATCCGTTCGTAGAGAGAAATTGGCCTCCATCTTGCTATACTCTACGAGCTTTCTGTTGCTTCTATGTGTTGCATTTTGCCTCAACTTTGACATAAAAAGGTTGTCAAAGCCTCTTGAAACACGACATTCAAATGCCATCATTCAGAATTAACTCCCTTTGGTAGTTCATTACTGCGCCTTGTCCTTCCGCATCCCTCACTTACCGTGAGATCCCCTAATTTCAAGATTGCATCATCACCTCCTGGCTCATTAAACAAAAGGGTTCCACATCACTACTCTCGCCATTAACACATCCAAATCATCACGTGTAAGCAAACCTTGAGGCCTTTCTTAATGTAGTGTGAATTTCAAATTTGGTGTATATTCTATAGTCCCCGAAAAACATTAAAAAATACTTATTTAGGGGTTGGTTCTCAAGTCTTTGAACACTTCAAAATTGTTCTCTAGGGATCCGTTAGCTCCCACATTGGATAATTTATTTACCAAATCATTTGCAGCTCTCTTTACATATGTAATTTTAAAATATTCAAACCCGGCCATCAGTGCCCAAATCCTCTTTATGTGTTTGTTTAGGTACCATGTATCCATCTGGCCCTTTGCAATCCCATTCACAACAAGAAGCGAATCCCCTTCAAGATGGACTCACCTTAGTTCTAATTTCTTCACCATTAGGGTGGCCTCTACAGATGTAGAGCATTCGGCCTCATTATTGGTCCCATCTTTCAGTCGTTTGGCCCCAAGTGCCAAAATGTCACCTCTCTCATCTCGAGCAACAAAACCAATTCCTGAGACACCTGGATTGCCCTGGGAGGTGCCATCAAAATTGATTTTGACCTATCTGGGAGATGGGGGTTTCCATGTGCTTGGTTTATTCCTCTGCATTCCCACCAAAGGTTGAACCCTTCCAGTCCCATTAACGGGTATCTTCCTCGTCATTTCTACTAAGGAGTTGAATTTTGTATTAGATTGTTCTTGTCCTAACCTTTGCTCAAATTTTTCAAACTATTTGGAAAGGTTTTGGACTTGGGTGGGAGACACTCTTAAAGCTTCATCATCATCATGAGAAGAGTGGGATGAATTATTCTCAACAATAATAGGATTTTCATTAGTAGGCACGTGTGTTTCATCAAGATTCATATGAAAAAGAGGACTCATGATGAATACATTAGTCAACAGTTTCTCCTAGATGGAATGTTATAAATAGGAATCAAAGTTATAACACTCATGCATAAGGAAATGAAAGGAAGGCATGTATAAAAAACACAAGCAATAACTTTGGAAGAGATATGCAAACACTCATGAAGTTTATGAAATATAAATGGAGTTATAACATGAAACCCAATGAAGAGCACATCTAACCATCAAATAATAATGCATAAAAAGTAAATCTAACACCAAAATCGAGATGGAAATTTTGTAAGCCAAGTTCACCAAAATGTACAGTAAGAAAAAGGATGATGGATGTGGAATGCATAGTCCACCTCTTTTCCTAATTAGACAATTAGAAGGAAGATGACTCAATAGACTCAAGTAGGACTTAAGAAATAATTGAATCAATGATACCTTGTCGATTTAATGGATTGAAATTTTTTGGATTTGAGGGGATATGACTGACAAATGAAAAAATAGAAGGCTAAATAAAAAATTTGACGACTTTCAGCATCTACAGAATAATAGAAATTTGGCAGACACCTGCAGTGACTTGAAACAATAACCAGAATGCAAATCTAACTTGTAGTTTTAGTTTGAAGCAAAATTTGGAGGTATAGAATGCCTTGGTCATTATATACCTAGGTATAGAATTGCCTGGCCGTTATATACCCTACAATTTGGTCTGAAACTTGTCAGGACAATCTATCAGATCTCGTACTTTCTATATTTCTAATGACAACTTCATCACTTGTTCCTGCACATGGAATAATGAGAAATTGTTAGGTTGGAATGGATTTGCCTTGGTCAAACCCTTGTTTAGGAATCAACCTTGAAATGTAAATGAAATCACATAAAGGAAAATAATGTAAATATAAAAGGTAATATTAGATAGATCTTGTAAGTGTATATACCTTCATAAACATATATTGAGATTGCACATATCCACAAAGATGCTTGTATGTTGCTTGAGTTGTAGTTGTTGAATCTTTGAATGTATGATGGAATAAAGGATGCCTTTTCTCAAATCGATGGATCTATGAATGCCACTTGAAGATCCTCAATGTTTATATGCTTGGTAACTCTTGCCTTGTAGAATGGATGAATGAAATAAACATAGATGGACAAAAGGATCTTCTTGACTAATTGATGTAGAGTGAGGCTGAGTATGTCACGATGTTGAATTGGTGATAGGTTTCTCAGTTATGATGTTGTTATTGATGTCAACTTTGTGTTTGTTGGTTGATAGTGTGTCTATTATACTGATGTATGTTCATGAGATTGAATCCGGAGTTGTAGTAAGAGTTGGAGTGTGCGATCATATAGGAAGACTAGGTGATGTCTCTAGATACTATTTCTATGACTGTGTAGGTTGCTCTTATGAATGGTGTGAGTTATTATTGATTGAATGTTGACAAGTTACATGAAGAATATGATGAGGCCAGGAAGCAATGCTTTGATAATTGTGTCCAATAAGTTTGGATTCAAATATTGTGGTCATGATATGACTATCTTGGATATTTCATGAGGTTGTTGTGGCTACCACATCATGTTTTGGTGACCGAAAGACAAAGTTTCAATTGATACAAGGTCGTTTGGGAAAAGAGTTAAAGCAGTTCTTAGGATAGTCAAGAACAGTTAGTTAGATCCTTGATCGGTATTGTTAGATCAAGTTGCGATGAGTGATTACGTATTCCATGGATCATGGCAATGAAGAGTGACAAGGATTGATGAGTTGGAATGTTTATGATCAGATTTCTTGGAGGAAGTGCAAGAACATTGGAAACTATATTATGGTTTGTCTTTTCTTTGTAAAATTGATGTGCGATGGATTTAAAGGCTGGCATGAATTAGTTAGATTGTGTTCTAGATTGTTAACTTATTTTAGCATTTTTTCATTGAGTGAGAAAGTTTGTAAAACATTTTGCAAGGCAGTTAATTTCCCTAATGAACTTGTATTCTATAAATATGTAAAATGATGAAATGTACAAGTGTGTGGAGGAGATAGATCATGATTTCAGAGGTGTGGTCATATGGTTTTAAGAGTCTACATGTGTAGCAGAGATAGAGCTTGAACTAGATCTGTATTAGCAAAGGAGAAGTTTTATTTCTCATATCATTTACTTGTTGATTCCTAACAGTTTCATCAAGCTAAATCCCTTAACTGGGTAGATCCTAGCAAGTCTAAATTGTAAATCCTTTAACTGAGTGACTCTTTAATTAGGGTTTGAAATCGTTTAATCAGGTTACTCCTAATAGGTTAAATATCCTAATAGGGCTAGAGGTAAATCCCTTGACTGGGTGACTCCTAACAGGGTCTTTCTCTTAACCAGGCATATTATAAGCTTTTAACAGGGCTAAGCTCTTAACTAGGCATACTTCAAAAGAGTGTAGATTTTAGTGGATGTCATCCACACACATGGTTTTTACCAGTTGGGTTTCCACGAGGATTTTTTTTGGTGTCATTATGTTTCATGATTATGGATGCTTATTCTTATTGTTAGGTTTTCATGCAATGAATGTTTATTGATGCAAGTGGTTGAATGACTGATGAAAAGTTTGATTTTCTAGATTACTTATTCACCCCCCACCTCTCAGTAATCTTGGATCTAATAATACTAAAAATTGGTATCAGAGCTTTGGTCCTCTTTCTGGTAAGCCTAAAAACTTGAGGAAAAGTTCCAATGATGATGAAGGAACCTCCCAAGCTCTCTAAAGATAACTACATAGTATGGTGTAACAAATTGAAGTTATATATAAAACGTAAGGGATATCAATAGTCGATACATGTCACAAGCATGTATATCACTCCTCTTGGAACTCTCAATGTAGATGAAATAAAGGAACAACAAAAGAATACTCAAGCACTTGAAGCTATTGTAAGTACCCTATTTGATATTGAATATGATCATGTTCGTGAGCTAGAGACTGACTATGATGTCTGGGAAAAGTTGAAACTAATATATTGAGGAGATATCCATGTGAAAAAAACTAAGGCAATCTTCGAGGAAAGTATGATGAGATGAAGATGGTAGAAGGAGAGAATATTGCACAATATGACATAAGAATAAAATAAATTGTACTTGGTGTTATCAGAGGTGTTGGTGGAACTATTGAGGAAGATACTGTGGTAGTAAAATGTTAAGAGATTTACTAAATGTTTATGCCATTATATTATATGTTATAAATGAGCTGAGAATATTTGATATGTTTCTATAGATGTATTGATCGGTAAACTTACTGCATTTGACTTAAATAACAATGATACAAGTATTCCAAGAGTTGAGGCTTCTTTCAAGGCTTCGATGTCTAATGTACCGATAAGGAAAGGTAAAGAAACAAGTCACGATTTTGATAAATTGTTAAGTTATGCAAGGGAACTTGAAGCTATCTTGGAATAAGAAAGGAAACAAGGAGAACTTGAAGCTCTACTAGCAAAGAGATTGCCTAGAGGGACTGATAAGTACAAAGGTAAAATTCCAAATATTGTTCCTTAATGTCCCAATAGTGAACAAAAGGATAAGCTCATAAATTTGAAGGGAAAAGAGAAGAAACAATGCTTTGTTGTAGGGGATGAAGGAGTTACAGATGAAGAATCAAGAGATAATGAAGAAGAGGAGTTTGTATTTGTTGTTGTCAAAGAAGATCCATCTGAAAGAGAAAAGGAACTGGTTTCTTATATAAGACAAAATGATGAATCATATTAGTTTAGGAATGACAAGGAACCTTAAAACCGTCTACAAAACAGAAAGAAATATACAATAAAAGCAACATCGGGCATAGTCCAGTATATTCCCTCTATTGGTTATGTAAAAAATACAAGGTTGGGGTCATTAGAATGCAAATACAATTATTTTTTAGTGTTCTTCTAATGAAAAAAATACTACAAGAACATAAATTCTAGATCTAACTGAACTCTTAGATCCTGCCTCCTCTTTTTACAATGTGTCTGCGAGCTTATATATAAAGAAATCGTTAAACTAAATCTCAAAAATTCAAATGAGAAGGATTCTAAAAATGTTCCATGTGGAAGAGACATTGTTGTAATTACTACAACTATCTTGAAATGTTGATCTCTACATCATTATTCTTTTTCTACGTGCACAACACAAACGCCACTTGTGCCTTCTACTTCCTCTCCGTCATGAGGGAATAAATTCCCAACTGCACTCGTAGTGAGTCCTCATTTTTTCGTGCATGGAGGCAATTACATTTCCAGATCAAACCTACCTCGGCATTCATAGTAGGATGAAAAAACAATATTTTGTCTTGAAAGATGCGGGTCACGCCAACTTTTGAATAATGCGACCGCAGACTGGACACGTGGCACACCGACATACTTTTGTGAGTGTTTGTCTTCCCTTTAGCCTCCATAAAATTCATCATTCTGACAAATGACACTCTCTACAGTAAGTGCACTTGAAAAGTGAAGCATTTGAAGGAAATGATGAATGTTGGCCTGGTAAAAATCAAGCCATTTTAGTATTTTGCTACTCCAACTTCACAAGGTCATAACTTTTAGCTCGTAACTTAAAATTAGAATGACATACCGTGTTAGAAAGGTCTTCACAAGATTTATAATAAATATCTTAGTGGTACATTTTTTAGGGGACGGATGATAATTTCAACCCAAAATTCCACTCTAAAGGCCTCCAAAAAATGCACTTTTCTGAAACATAGAAAAATACCAATTTTTTTTACAATTTTTCTCAATTTTGCTCATTTTGTCACTTCTGTACTACTTAAAATTGTCTAAAGTTGCTTCAAAATTATCTATTTGAGGGTTGTAGTAGATAACATCTACATATTTTGAGGCTCATAGGGGATCTCAACATGTTGAGAAAGAACCTCAGAATCTCTGGTTGCGCTAACTATTACGCTTTATCCATTGGGTATAGAGTAAAAAATAATGGAGCATAAAAAAATAGACCTGCTTCAAAAAAAGAAGAGACACAAAAAACTTGTGCATGAATGCACTTGGAGGAAAACTTGAGAATACAACATGCATTCCCTTAAGGAGAATGCAACATATGCAAGAACACTTATTGGAAAACAAGAAAAATCCTAACCTACTATGTATAGAGAATTACATTAGAATGATGTTAAACAAAGCCACTAATTATCTTGTTGAAGTAGCTTTCCTAAATAACTTTTGATATTTCTCATGCTTGTGGAGTACTATCCAAAAGAGGAAACTTGATAGGAATCCAATATGCTGGAATGCCTTGAAAAATTTTAGAACAAAAAATCTCACCCATGTTTGAATGTTGTCCTCCTATAGTGGATGGGTAAGATGAATCTTCTCTCCTTGAAGCTCATCTTTATGCTTTGAGGTGAGCATGACAAGTGATGACTTGTAGACTTGAGTTAGATGTCTGGTGAGGGATCCTCTTGAAATCTATGGTGCTCCATTATTTTTGTGGCCAACAGAGGCCAGCACTGGTGGCTCTTTATATGGTACGAGGACCTCCTCTTATTTCTCCTTTTGTACAAGATCTTTTGTTTTAAGAGGTTATGGTTCAACACTGAGGTTCACATAGAAGACCTCTATTTCATGCAAGAATTGGTCCTCGCTCAACACCTCATTTCTTTCTTCTGTATCATGCTACACAAAGCAGGGAGATCATCAAATAAGAGGAATAAATCATCTTCT
>MU227782.1:587581-602672 GCA_018584345.1 Thuja plicata | reverse complement strand
CTCCTTCTCCTTCTCCTTCTTCTCCTTCTCCCTCTCCTCCTTCTCCTTATTCATCTCCTTCTTCTTCTCCTCCTCCTCATCCTCCTCCTCCTCCTCCTCATCCTTCTTCTTCTTCCACTTTCCATAATATCCCTCCATATAAAATCACAGGGGAAGAAAATATTTTCAAATGATATTTAAGAAAGAGGGAAAGATTTTCTCAAAACACAGAGTTAGGGTGATATCATAAAAACTAGCCAAAACATTTTGGTTGTAGAGTCACTAGGCACTTGAAACCTATTTCTTGAAGGCTAAAAATATTGAAGAATGCATCAAATCTCCAACTGTGAAAGCTCTGTCCCACCAGACGTGCCAGGAAAAACATTGATCCCTAATCAAGCTTTTGCCTGAGATAGGGCAGTTTGGAAGCTTTGTAGGTGTAGGACAGAAGCACGCCCTGCAAAGCAACCTCTAAGATTTTATAGAAGCCAACTCTTCTCCTTGTGGGCCTGTGAAAGGGGAAATAAAACAAAACAAAAACTATGACGATTCAATATAGATTTTGAATCCCTTCTAGTTCCAGCTAGGAACAATAAGAACATGACACCCCAGAAATGGGCAGAGAACACCAAAACCTTAGCATTATTGGAAAGAGAATGTGATGACAAGATCCTGGATATAGGCCAAAAAATTCATATCTTACCATGAGAAGCACCCGTTAAGGACTGTAGGAATTTTTCTTATTCACACACTAAAACCACCACTCTAAAATAATTTCATTCACAAAATGGTATAGTATAACCATAAACCACAAACAATGAAAGAGTAACCAGACAAGATCCAATAAATCCTAATCAACAATGGATTATAATATCCTAAAAGAAAATAATGATAATTATATTTGTTTAGGAATGACACTTAACTTTAAAATCATCTACAAAATAGGAAGAAACATTCAACAAAAGCAACAATAGGAAAACTCAAGTATGTTAGGATTAAGTAATACTGAGAGAGGGGTGAATCAATATTACAAAACTTTAAATTAAACTTAAAACAATTCCACATAAACCATATGATTGTTGAAATGAAAAGAACATAAGAAAATAACCCACAACTCATTACACCATGATTTGTTGATGAGGAAACCCTAGCCAAGGGAAAACCCCAGTGGGGATGGTACCCACAAGCATGCACTAAAGTATAATGTCTCTGTTAGGAGACCTAGCCCTGTTAGGAGTTGAATATTAAATAGTACGTTTCCTTGTTAAAGGAATAACGACCTTGTTAAAGGTATACAATACCCTGTTAGGGGTACACTGAGCTTACTTCTCTTACAACAAAAAATTATGTTACAAAGTGTTCTCAGTAATGAAAAAAACTAGCATCTTCAATGCTTAGATCGTCCCAGTTGTAGCTCTTCAATAATCTCTGTCAATCTCTGATCTCTCATCTTCCATCAGACATTTCATTCGCATACATATTCATCTATATTCCATACATACATCTTACATATTCTCTTTACAAAATGTTCTCCATATATATGTGTGTGTGTGTGTGTGTGTGTGTGTGTGTGTGTGTGTAGACACACACACACACACACACACATCGTTTTCATCATCTAGTAAGATCTTTTATACATTATCTTCTAGTTGGCTCTCTATTACAAAATAGAATTAATAATGTAAAGAGTAAAAATAATGTTAGCACTCTTACATAACCAAAATATATTTTATCAATAATCATAATCCAACTTATCATGCTAGGAGTCCACGTCATACTCCCTAAATCCTCGCAACTGTTCAACTGCTCTGTTTCGTTGTTCTACTATTTGCTCATGTCTTCAAATCTCTCTAAATCTCTGTAATCATCACCAAAACCAAATAGATCTTAGGTGTATGTCATACATACTCCATAGTAACTTCCTCTAAGCTCTCTCATCATCAAACATCAAACTCAATCTTCGTTGTCCAAAACAATATTGTTATACTCTCTAAATCTATTTATGTACTTAGTCGATTTCAGAACTGAATTATAAAAAATGTACTTGTCTCAATCAAACTATCAAATGTGTTGCCAAAAACAAAAACCATTAAGTGTATCATAACATACCAAAAATATCACTTACCAACAATCTCTCCCTCTGACATTGATGGCAACACTTATCAAAAAATGACTAAGTGTTCCATCACAAAACTGTCTCTTCTCTTTTTCTCTTCTCTTCTCCTTTACTCATTTTTCTTCTCTCATCTCCCCCTTTGACACCAATGGAAAAGGCGTGTCCAAAATTTACAAAAATGTAGAATTAGTGCTTGCTCACCAGTTTCATAATATCTTGGAAGGAATCTTCCAAGATCTTCACTTCTGCGTTCCATGACTCTACTTGTAACTGACTAACATGAATTAGTCCATTCAATGAATAGGATGATGTCTCTACTGATTTTAACTCCACGGGCATAGATTTTGTCAATGATTATGTTGTCTTCTCCATGTCATATAGATGAGCTTCAATAATTGATAACTTAGGAGTGATTAGACTCTTAAGTAAACCAAATATTGTCATTACTCTCCCTTTCTCTATATCCAATACATTCAACTTATGAAGAATCCTTGTTACCTCCCTGTCCATCTCCATTATAGATTGTGAGGAGGTCTCACAACTGTCCATCACGTTGTTTAGAGTTTCCCTATCCTTTGTAATAATATCTTTAATATTCTGAATGTTTCTGATAGGGTTTATGCAATAGCTGAATAACATCCTTCCATGTGTAACACAACCTCTGGCCTTAGATGTAGCTGATCTCAGAATGCCCAAGTCCCATGAAATAGATTGGCATACTTCCATCAAATTATTTTCTAAATAACTTTTATCTGCCTTCTCTTTAGCATTCTTTAGTAAAGACTCACAGTGACCATCAAAATCATCTAGTGTCAATTTCAGATTCTCTACTTCATCTTTACTTTGAAAAATAATAGGTATTGGAAGCAGATTATTCATAATATCAATTGCCCTAGTCATTACATTAGTGTTCTTGTCACCTTTTAGCTCAGATCTCTCTTTTGCCTTAGAGAATGAGATGAAGGATAGTCTCATCAGTTCATCCTCATCCATGTTGTCAACATCTGTGCTTATAGAATTGTCTTTACTTGCCAACAGTAGAATAGATGTGTCAATTATAGGTTTTACTTTGAATCTTGCCTCTTCTTCTTTCTGCTCTACCTCATTTTGTTCTTCCTCTTTCTATTCTTCTTCATCAACCATTGTATTGTTGATGTTCCCTTCAAATGGATCTTTCTCATCAAGTGAAGTGTCAAGGGTCACAGGCACACCAAAAACATAGAAATTTGGTTGCATGATATCTTCGCTCTTCTCAACACTTACCTCAACTATCTTAGAGCTCTCTCCAATTCCTAAAGGTGTATGCATAGTAGGTTTAGGAGGTGGAGTCTTCTCAGGAATATTACTCATAAGTATCTAATCCAATGCCTTCTGAGTCTCTTCTAAGACTTCTTCATATTTTCTGCCCATAATTTTCACTAATCTTGCTTTGGTTCTCAACAAGGGTTTGAGTGCTCCCAATATTCTTTCTCTCTCATGTACTGAAACTACTAGCAACCTGTCCTCAATATATTGATTTCTTATAACCTCATCTTCAATATGTGCAAGTTGTTTTCTAATTTCCAATCTTCCATATAATTCATCAGGTATACTACCTTCTATCTCTAATAGATTCTTTTTGAAAATAGGTAAATGGTTAATTACTATGTCCTCAATCACTAGTTTGTCAGATTCTTCATACCTGTCATAATGTTTGTTCATTGAACCAAGCTTTACTTGCTTAATATCTCTCTTCTCTAACATCTTTATATAAGGATTACATACTTGTATGTCACTTGTGGTCTCTTTCTCAACTTTATTTTCTTCTACTTCTTCAGTTCTCTGCTTCTTAGGAGGTGAGTCCAACTTAGTGGACCTAGTGTTTCTCCGAGGAACAATCTTTTCTTCCTACGAAGTCTTCTGTGGTGGTGAGGGTGTAGTAACAACAATAACATTAGAAGTAGGACTAACTATTTGCTCAATATTTGCAGGTGGAAGGGTTGCAGTAGGAGTACTTTCCAATCTGGAAGATCTCTCTACTATCTTCTTCCTTACTTCTCTCATCTCTTCTTTACTAATACATGCCTTAGCTACAAACTCATCAACTATATTCTCCACTATTCTATTTCATAAGTCTATAGTCTATTCTTCTCTAAACTTAGATGATTTCTCTTCATATGTGCCCCATCTCTCCTCAGATGTATCAATTTAAGATGCCAAGACATGTTCAATTTGCATAACTAGAACTTCTAAACTAACTTCATAACCCACGAGGTAACATAATTTATTTCTTGGTATAACTGCCTCAAAACATACACAATCAGTTTCAACCATGAAATATATGTATCCTTATATTGCTCAACTAACTCTTCAGGAATTCTGAATCTCTCTTTCATTTGCCTCTGAAGAATCTTGATCATGCCAAACAGTTCTCCATCAACCCATGTATTGTTTTGTCTTTGGTATCTTTGTGAAGTCTGAATATCAGTGGGTATGTTGTCTTTCCATGGTCTAGGGTGCATGCCAGGGAACTTGTGCTCAATGCGGATATACATATAAACTAGAAGTAAGCCAAATCTAAAGGTCTTAGATTTATCCTTCTTGACTAGCTTAACATTCTCCAAAAGATGCTATGCCAGAACCTCGCATAGGTTATATGTAGTATTTTACTTTACCATCTTGTAAGCCATCATAATGACTACTATTGAAACTAAATTAGGTCTACTGCTATAGTAAAATTTGTATCCAAGTATCATCGCAATCAGTCTAACATCCTGCTGGAAAATATCATTTATTGTCATAGCTCATCTATCCCATTTAGAATGTGTTAGGGTTTCAACTTGTTTCTCTATGTGCTTCTCTACCATAGGGATAAATACAATGTTGTCTAACTTAGTTATATCATGAATCAACTGACTACAGATCTTTACAGGTTTCTCTCCTATTCAGATGAATTGATCATGAACTCTGCTAAGTAAGATTTTGAACCATTCATCTTCCCTGGATTCATAAAAATCTAACATTTTCATAATGCTTAGGTTGTTTATGTGTTTGAATTCATCCTTCATTTTACCATCATCAGTCATGTATTCCATCTCAGTAGAAATGTCATCAAAACCCAATATATCATACTTGCAATGAATGTAAGCCCTAATATCCTCTACATCCAAGACATCGTGGGGTGTCTGGGAAAATGCTCCTTCAGGGTTGTCTTCACAAGAATTAAATGGATGTTTCTTGAATTTGTATCTAAGTCAATGTACAACATCATAAATCAAAGGTGCATCCATAACTTTTGTATGAGTAGATGATGTAAATACCTTAATCATACTAAATTTTGAATTCCCACTTTGATCGATCACACAATATATATGTTAGATAGTATACTCTCTGATCTCTACTTTTATTAGGTCACTGCTCTTCAAATGGTGAAGAAATAGGTATCTCAAATGTCCTTTATTCATCATTAAGTGTAAAATGCACATTACTCAATATATAACTTTGTATATTGTCCAGTCAATCACAAATCCCGCAATCACACTATATGCATCGTCTAATGTTGCACTCTCATATATAAGTTCTATGATGTTTGCACATATCATAATTAAGCTCGTTGAAGCTTACTCCTTAGAATCAGGGGTAGGATATATTCTAATATCTTCATCCAATGCTTCCCCTAAGGCCATGATCGACCACTTAGGTCAATGTGTTCATATCAGGCAAAGATCCAGTAGTATCCACTATCTCTCCCTGAACCACTATCTCACTTGAATCTTTGACTTTCCATACCTTGGCACTGCTGTTATCTTATGCTTTCTTGAAACAATTTTCAAATTCATTTTTGTAATCTGCAAGACTCTTACTAGTATCTCTGTCAGTCCTCTTTGTGTTCATAGGAGGTGGTACTCTTTTGTTGTCTTCTCTATTGTATTTGTAAAACTTCACTATATGCCCTAGATTGTTGCATTTGTAGCATATAGGAGGAGGTTTGTTTTGACTTACTTGTAACTTACAGTACTTTTCAATGTGCCCATTGTTATTACATTTGTAACATGTGGGTTTAACTGTTGATTCTCCTATGATGTTATCTTGTCTATATCTAGATTGACTAGGTTTCCTGCATTCTGCTTTCTTGTGCCCATGTGCATGACAATTAAAACAATAACCTAAAAAAGTTTTGAAAGGGTCATTACCTCTGCAGTCTTCCTTCATGTGTCCAAACTTGTTACAACCAAAACATCTTCCTCTGAAAGGTCTGATCTGTTCTCTAGGTTCTTCAAGAATAGGTTTTTCTTCATCGTTCTTCACATCAGGTTTCTCTTCTTGAATCTTAGAACATTCAGCTTCATTTAAGCCAACACTAGTCATATCTCCTTTAGGTTTCTATATGTCTCTTTGTTCATCGATCAAGTCACTTCTCATGTGAAGTCTCTCAATGTGTTTCTTTGTCTCAACAAGTTCAACTTTTATGATCTAATTATATTTCTCCAATTCTAGATACTTGTTCTTGCAATGGTCATACTCATTCTTCACTTGTCCCATCATAATATTAACATTCTTCAAAGCTTCTTCAATCTTGTTTTTAGTATCCTTTTCTTGTTGAATCTCTTTAGCCATTGCTTCATTATTAAGCTTCAGAGTATCATTCTCTTGTTCAAGTTGCTTTATCTGATCTGAATTATCATTATCTGAATCTTCTTTTATTTGAACCATAAGGTCATGTCTTTGATTTCTGGAAAGTTCAAGCTGATCTTTCAGTTTCTTAACAAATCCCTCAGCTCTTCTTAAATTGAATCTCAAGTCACCATTCTCTACTTTTGCTTTATCAAGGTCTTCAAGTGTCACTTCAAAGTTTTCTTCCAAACTTACTGAATCCATCTTGATCTCCCTTAAGTTGTTAAACTTTCTTTTCAAGGTCCAAAAGCTCTGATACCAATTGTTAGGATTAAGTAATACTGAGAGGGGGGTGAATCAGTATTACAACACTTTAAATTAAACTTAAACCAATTCCACATAAACCATATGATTGCTGAAATGAAAAGAACACAAGAAAATAACACATGACTCATTACACCATGATTTGTTGTCGAGGAAATCCTGGCCAAGGGAAAACCCCGATGGGGATGGTACCCACAAGCATGCACTAAATTATAGTGTACCTGTTAGGAGACCTGGCCCTGTTAGGAGCTGAATATTACATAGTACATTTCCTTGTTAAAGGAATAAAAGTCATGTTAAAGGTATACAACACCCTGTTAGGGGTACACTGATCTTACAACTCTTATAACAAAAACTTATGTTACAAAGTGTTCTCAGTAATGAACCAAAACATCATGTTCAATGCTTAAATAGTTCCAGTTGTAGCTCTACAATAATCTCTATCAATCTCTGATCTCTCATCTGCCATAAGACATATCATTCACATACATATTCATCTATATTCCATACATACATCTTACATCTTCACTTTACAAAATGTTCTCCATACATACATACATACATACATACATACATACATACATACATACATACATATATATATATATATATATATATATATATATATATATATATATCATCATCTAGTCGACTCTCTAATACATTATCTTCCAGTCGACTCTCTATTAAAAAATAGAATTAATAATGTAAATAGTAAATCTAAAGTCGACGCTCATACATAACCAAAATATAGTTTATCCATAATCATAATCTAGCTTAACATGCTAATAGTCCACGTCATACTCCCTTAATCCTCACAACTATTCAACTGCTCTGTTTCATTGTTCTACTGTCTGTGCATGTCTTCAAATCTCTCTAACCCTCTTTAATCATCACCAAAACCAAATCGATCTTAGGTGTAGGTCATGCATACTCCATAGTAACTTCCTCTAAGCTCACTCATCATTAGACATCGTACTCGATCTTTGCTGTCCAAAACAACATTGTTATATTCTGTAAATCTATTTATGTACTTAGTTGATTTCAAAACTGAATCATTAAAGCTATACTTGTCTTGATCATACTATCAGATGTGTTGCCATAAATGACAACCATTAAGTGTCTCATAACATACCAAAAATATCACTTGCCAACAAAGTATATTCCCTCTATTGATTATGTATAAAACACAAGGCTAGGGTCAAAAGAATGCAAATAAAATTATTTTACAATGTTGTGCTAATGAAAAAATACTCTTAGAACATAAATTATAGATCTAACTAAACTCTTAAATCCTCCCTCCTCTTTTTACAATGTGCTCGTATGCTTATATAGAAAGAGTTCCATAAACAAAATCTCAAAAATGTAACCGAGAAGGGTTTTGCAAATGTGCCATGTGGAAGAGTCATCATTATAATTACTATAGTTGTCTTTCCATGTTGATCTCTACATCATTATTCTTCTTCTACGCACACAACATGGACACCACTCGTGGCTTCTTCAACTTCCTCGTCATCAAAAGGGAAAAAATTTGCAACTGCACTCGTAGTGACTCCTCATTTTTTGAGCATGGAGGCAATTGCATTTTTGGATCAAATCTGCCTCAGGATTTGTAGCCGGATGAAAAAACAACATTTTTCCTTGAAATATGCGTGCCATGACAATTCTTGAATGATGTGACTGCAAAATTGACACGTGGCCTGTTGGCAGACTTTTGTAAGTGTTTGCCTACCCTTTAGCCTTCAGAAATTCTATAGTGTTGATATGTGTCACTCTCTGCAATGAGTGCACTTGCAAAGTGAAGCATTTGAAGGAAAAGAGAAACGTGGGCCTGGTAAAAACCATGCCACATTGATATTTTGCCACCCCAACTTCGCGGGCTCGTAACTTTAAGCCCATAGCTCAAAATTTAGAATGACATACCTCATTCGAAAGGTTTTCAAGAGATCTAAAATTAGTGCCTTGGAAACAAATCGTGTCAAGGGATGAGTGATAGTTTTAACCCCAAATTTTGCTTTGAAATCCTCCAAAAATGCATTTTTCTTAAACATTGAAAAATAATTTTTTTTTTCTCAATTCTACTCATTTTGTCACTTATGTACTACCTGGTGTGCCTTCAGAATGCTCTATTTGAGGGTCATGATAGATATCAGCTACACCATTCATTCTTCTTCTCCACCATATGATGAAGGCGGGAGACACCTTTCCATTAGGAAGCTATCTCATCCAATCTCTATTTAGCACATTAGGTAGCCATATGCACAATTTCAAAACACCTCCTACATCTAAAGGGAGCCCCTTTACAATCCAAAGGTTGTATCCAATAGGCTTTTGAGGTTTTGATCGATATTTTGTAGGAATTGCTTCACAAATATCCATCTCCACTAAAATTCGAACAAAGGTTGAATGTAGGAGGTTTGATGATCCTTCATCTACCATTAAAAAACTACCTAAAGAGTTTCTAATAACTTCAAATCATAAATACAAGTTTCTACAAGGTTCATAAGTCTCACCCAAAGTGAAGCCTTATCAAAGGTTTCAATTATTTGACAAAAGGCAAGGTGCTAGGGTTTCAACATCAACATATACTTATTCTCCCAACTCCAGAGATAGTCACATAAAATCTTCTTTCTGTCTTTAACATTTAAAAAAATCACAATGAAGAAATGCCTAACCCCCTAATAGATTTGAACACACCCATCCAAAACAAGCTCCCAATTCTTAAATCCATATATGTCTACCTTTGGGCACACATTCGCTCGTCCTTGCATGTCCTCGCCACCACTACCATTATTCACCCTATTCCTCCTCTACTTCGCGGTTTGAGACTTCTTAACCACCCGTGCACCGTCCTTCTTGTTGGGGCTTTCACTATTTATAACTCTATTCTGGTTTTCTTACGAAGGGCCAATGATAAATCATGTCTCCAACAAAACCCTAGTTTCAGAGAAAGGTTAGAATGACTCCATCATTATACAGATATTAAAAATTTCCTATATAGATATATAATGCATATACAAATATACATATACATATATACATAAATACACATACACACATGCACACACACATGCATGCACACACACACACACATGGAAGGAAGATGATCCATTGGGCTCAAGAGGCTTAAGCGGTAGGTGGATGCAATGATCCTTTATTTTTATGGAAGATGATTATGCATACAAGAATATAAAATGTAAGATCCAGGGCAGGATAAAAATAGATGATTATCTGTCTGCAAAAAATTACTATGGACTAAGAAATCAATTCTAAGACCAGAGATGGGAAGCAAAAATAGAGACTGGCCTTTGATTTAAATTTTAGCCCAAAATAAGAGATCAAGGGAAACCAAGAGGTTAGGGGCAAGTCTAGTCACCTTTAACCTTGCACTTTTAGATAAAAATAACTGTCAAATTGTAGCTCTCAATTTGCTCTGTCTATAGATCCTTTCAAATGGATGCCACTTGTCTCATGCATATAGAAAAGAGAGGTAGAAGTGTTGTGGAAAGGGGTTTGCCTAAGTCAAACCTCGGTTGAGGACTCAACCTTGAAATTAGAAAAGAAAATGCTTAAAAAGGAATTGTGTTGGTATGTAGTAGAGGCTTGATAAGATGCTTATACCTTCATAAACCTTTGTGGTGTCAAAATTCTTATGAAGATGCTTTATGTTGTCTTTGATGTTGTCTTGACTCTAGATCTAGGATGGGAAGAACGCAAATACCTTCACCAATGTTTTTATCTATACATTACTCCTTGTCTTCCATGCTTGATGCTTGGTTGATTGAAATTGCCTTGGTCACTCCTTGAGTGCTTGAGAGATCTTGAATTGCCTCATCTTGATTTTGATCTTGAATGCACATGTATTAAATAGCTTGAATGGATGCCAAAATGTGGGAGGTATTCTTGTTTATATACCTCGCCTAGCCATTTCGGGGTGTAAAACTTGAAGGAGGCCGACATAGATTTGGGGATCCCATAAATCAAAAGACCATTATATAATGCTTCTACCATAGCTGAAAAAATAAATTCCACGTAAGCCACCACGACGTATATATTTCTTCAACTTAAATTTTTAGGTTAGTTATTTTATCTTATGCCTTCTTTAGTTTTTCTTCACATTCTTTGTTGCCTTCAAATTTAGCCTTTGGTTTGATAAATTTATTTTGCCTTACTGAATATGATCTTGTATTCTTTGCATTTTGCCCTTGCAACATCCATGTCCTCAAGATCATATCAAAGTTCTCCTTCAATATATACTTAACAATCATTATGATTGATATATCATGCCTTGGCTTCTATTGACTCTAGATTTGATTCTAGAGAAATAATTTTATTGGTCTTTTCTTCACTTCCCATGTGTTCAGGAGCATGATCTAGCTCAGTTGTTGAAGAAACTATCTGAAAGCTAGATAGATGAAGGTTATAATGACCAACATGAAATGATATCCAATAACAAAAGCATCTGATTGATGTGGTAGTCCCCCTTTCACACCTCTAATCCATCTCATTCAATTGATATTCTTCACAAACAAATTTTTCTTCTATCAATATCCTCTTGAGCATCCATTAACGTTTAACTTGCTCAAATCCTTCCTCAAGCACGTATCATTTCAAGTCACCCTTGGGAATATAGATCATATTAACTCAAGGAATCCCATTAACAATGAGAGATCAAACATGTCAAAGTGATCCTTATCCTTTCTGCCCAAGATGCAAACACATTTTTCTCAAAAGTATGATTTATTGCCACATTATTTACTAGATTTGAAATGGTTCTCATTTTTTGTTATTCTTTCCATGCTGATTTTGTTATTTTGGAAGGTCCTTTAGTTTATTTATTTCTAAACTTCTTAAATTATCATGGAGGGGCAGATCGTCCACAAGATACACAAGATATACTTATTTTGCTTCTGTGACCATCCCTTGAACATCTCTAATAAACTTAAAGGAAAAGGCACTTCGCAACTCAATTTATTCATAATAAATTCCCAACAAATGTTTGGATTATTATAATATAACAACATATACTCTACAATTTCTTCTTCCTTTCTACATAGAGGCAACATAAGGGTCCTTCAAAGGCTAGTTTCTTCAACTTGTCTCCCACAATAATTATTGAATGGATGCCCACACAAACACTACAACCTTGGGGAGGCAATCCTTATCTCAACATAAATGTACTAACAACCTTCCTGTGCAATAGCCCGCTCTAACAATTTGTACCCCAATTTCATAGAGTAACCCCCAGTTTTTGAAACACACTTTCAATTCATAGTAATCTCAATTTTTAAAACAATTCAACTGCAAGTTTATGTTGTGGATCATTTATCTGCATGTCCTAAAGAGACCTCCACCACCATACCTCCCTCCCATTGTTGACTATCTTATACATAGTTAATTACAATATTTCTAATCTCCCACTAAAGTCTCCTTGATCTGATCCAAGTCTCTATTGCTTTCCAATACCTCGTGACCATACCAAGAGTCACTGTAGAAGGAATCTCATTGTCCATTTCTAATGTCCCATGTAACATGTTCACTAATGACAAATCTACATAACACCATAAAATTTTAGCCTATTGATCCATGTGGGAGATAATTAATTGTAAAAATCTTGTTCATATTAGATGTCTCTAAGTATTTTGTTGGCAGTATCCTGACCCATTTTTGCCGACCCTTACTCTATATAGTCCACACTAGCTTCGCTCCTGATGCCTTCTTCAATAATGACCATTGTTTAATATTCACTCCTTGAGCCTCTCTTGGGTGGCAAATTTTGTCCCAAACCATTAAAGGCATCCTATTATACGTAACATTACCATTCCAAGAAAAAAATCCTCATTTTTTGTCCCATAAGGCCATAGTACACATGGAGAGTAGAAATCACAATATTTAACATTATTATTCTACTTGTAGAGGTGAGCCATTTTCCTTTCCAAATTTGATTTATTGTCGCAATTAGCAAGAATACTATGCCACATACAAGCTTCGTTTTCCCCATCACATAGTGGAAGTCCCAAAAACTTACTAATTTTAATATCTGGATTCCTTGCTATCTCTCTTTGCACTCTTAAATTTGTGCCAAAGAAGAAAATGACTAACTTGTGCTAGTTAATGCGTTGCCTAGAAGCTTTATAATAGTTGTGCAATATTTTTCTTCATTATTCTTGCTTCCCTCCCATTACCTACTTCAAACAACATTATGTCAGTAGTCAATGAATAATGTGTGATTGCCTCCATACCAGAAGCCACCTTTACTCCTCTCCAATTACCTTTGACACGTTCATTAGTAATAGTTATCCTTAGTGCCTCAATCATAATAATGAAGAGGACTGGGGAAATTGGATATCCTTGTCTAATGCCCCTTTCCATAAAAAAGAATCCTTGTAGGCTTCCATTAATTAGAACTTGAGATCTATGATTGGAAATACTACACTTTTTTCATTCTATGCATTCTCTACAAAAACTAAACTTGTCCAAAACCTCTAGAAAAAAATCTTAACCAACTTGTTTCTTAATTCCCAACTTTATAATCATACAATCTACTTTGGCTTCTAATCTCATGATATATTATTACCTACTAGCACATGGGAAAAGGTTTGGATTATGTGGATGTATAGACTAAAATAATTCTTCTATAAATTTTATTTTAATATAATATAATTAAATATTTTTTATTGTTTAATTTATATGAATTAATTATCCATTTAATAAATTAATAAAACTAATAATCATCATCTCAAGAGTTAAAATTATCATCAAATAAGCAACTTTTTATATAAAAATATCATTAGATAAATTAATAAAACTAATCATTATCCCCTCACAACTTTCAAATTTTTTTTTTGCTCATCTTATCCACTTAACGTGTTTGCCTTTCCTTGTTACCTCATAATCAATGAAGATATATCATGATTTATATATCATTTTCAAAGCCAACATTTAGTGCAACGTAGCATGGATGATTTATGCATCCACATAATGTTATCGTTATGTTCACGGAGTAACCACACACGTAGCATCAAAATCTTAAACACATACTTGATACACTCAAACAAACGTTTACATAATTAAGATATATTAGTATTTTAAAAATTATATATTTTAATACTTTATTATTTATTTTGTTCTAATTTTATTCATGTATACAATGTATGTCTAGGATTATGTGTATATAAAGACATCAAAATCATATTTGAGAAAGGATCAAAAGAACACAAATACTTTCCCACCTTTTGTTATAAGCAATCATTAGCCCCTAATTTTTAGCATTAGCATCAACAACTATTGATGATTAAAAATGACAAATTACGATTCTTAATCAAATCACACTCCAAAGTACTCGTTAGTTTTTACAATTTGATTTCTGGATTTGATTGTGTGTAGTTTTTAGCATCAACGTTGATGCTAAAAACTACACACAATCAAATCCAGAAATCAAATTGTAAATTCTTATGGATTGTGGAAATCTGATTGATTTACTCGTTAGTTTGCATTAAACTTCTATAGTTAATTTCATAGTTCTACATGTTTTTTTAATATTTCACTTTATATGACCTAATTAAAATAATAATAAAATTAGCCACAATAATTAATTATAATTTTTTTGATAATTGCATAGCACACTCTAAAAATTAAATTTCTTTATTATTATGATTATAATTATATAATTATATGTTAAATAAAATTATATATAATAAAATATAATTAATTTACTAAAATTATAATTACAATTAATTACTAAACTAAAAGGCAAGTACAAACCACTACGTGACACTTGTTTTCCTTCTATTTTAATTATCTCTACTTTTTATTCCTCTATCCAATTCTAAAACTTAACTTCCAACCTTACATTACAATACTATATCAATCAAATTCACATTATCACAATTTAATAACAAGGTTGCCTAAGTTCTGCCAAAATGTTGCTACTAAATGCAATAATTAACTTTTGCACATCTAAACTTACTTTTTATTTCTATTTTATATTTTTACAAATTAATTTAATCTTATTACTTTAAGATATATATTTAAGATATATATGTAAGATTATATATTGCGGACTTCAATCATATATAT
>MU227782.1:536839-587481 GCA_018584345.1 Thuja plicata | reverse complement strand
TATATATATATATATATATAGGATGAATTATTATAATATTGATATTTTTTGTAATTAATAATAATAATAATATTTTTTAATTTTAAGAAAGGAATGTGATAAAATAGGATACATAGGATAAATAATTATATTAATTATTTAATACTATATTAATTTAAAATATTTAAAAATAAATTATAGATATATATATTTTTTAAAATAATTTTAAGAAAGTATATGTAAATATTTTAATCTTAGTTTATTATAAATTTAAGGACTTTACATAGTAGTGATTCCAAAGATATTTATGCCTTTTTTAAAATATTAAATATAAGGTGGACAGAGAGTAATATCAGTAGCAAAAGAAACCAGCTACATCGAAATGTACAAAAGAAAGAGGCCAAGCCTCATCACGAGAGTGTCACAGTAATCTTATAACAGATAGACATATACAGAGTATAAAAAAAAGTAATAAACCAAAAGACTAGTGTAAGAGATCATCAAGCCTAGGATTTCATCCTTTTTGGAGTTCTTGTTTTTCTTAATCTCTTGGTTAAGCTTTTTGCAAGTCTTTTCGAACATCTGCAAGTTATCCATATTCTTCCTCCACTCATATCCATCCTTCATCTCGAAGACAAAGAAGGTAGCAGATCTCGTCTTCAAGAACCTCTTGAGCTTTTCCTTTTCAATCAGCATAGTAGTATGAACCTGCAAGAAAATTTTAAAATAAGCGAGTCTACGAAATGTCTCACTAAGAGCCCTAGGGGTGTTTTGATACCTTTCCTCGTTTCTACACTTCCACACATGCCATAAAATAGTGGAAGACATAATGTTCCAGAACAAATTAGTATCCTTTTAAACCCCATCAATATGTCCAGTAACAATTTCAAGAATATTAAACTTCATAGGATAAGAAATGCCAAACATATTCCTGATTTCTTTAGCAAAAACACAATCAAAGAGAATGTATCTACCCGATTCAGGCAGTCTGCACAAGTTACAGTAATCAGTCTCAGCATTATCTTTTCTAATAGGGAGTCTGTCAAGAACCAACAACCATTTAAAACATTTAATCTTAGGCTCAATAGAGCCTTTCCACAAAATATCAAAATACTTCTTCCAAGAGCATATGTCAAGAGTAGAGTACCAGACAAAATTAACATGGTCGGTGATGGAATCATTATATCCAATCACTTTGTAAAATGTTTTTTGGCTTTGATTTTGGATATAATGGTCCCGTCCGACCATTTATAATTCAAAAATCTTTGAGAGTCCACATGGCAAGTATTAGGTAAGTCTTTGGTAGCTTTGATAGTCATATTATAGGTTTTCTTTTGGGAGTTCGGGATATTAAAAATTCTTCTAAGATCATCCCAACTAATGATCCTGTCATGTTCAAAAAGATCAGCAAATTGGGTGATACCTTTATTATACCAGATTCTATCAGAGTAGCCTTGGGAGAGGGCAAGGGGTTTGCCAGACAATTGAAGGTTCCACCAAATGGACCTTTCACCATACAGCTAATAATAATCATGGAAACCTTTGTTAGTAATATAATTCTGGACGTGGTTCCAAGCTTTCCATATGGATTTGAAGACAATAGACCCTTGGACAACTATAGGAAAGTTGCCAATAATCAAATCACTAATAGGCAAATTCTTCCAAGATTTTACTTTTTTTTGGAAATCCTCTTTCAATATTGTTCCTAACAAGGATTTTTCAAGGATCATTACCATCCATAAAGTGAAAAATCCATTTGGCCACCAGGGCAATCCCCTGGAGTTTAAAATCTTTCAAGTTTGAACCCCCAAGGAGTTTATCAGTATGGCACCAATTCCATTTAACCGTATACCTCTTTCTATTACCTTTACCACCATACCATAGGAAGTTTATGATGGCCTTTTGAAGCTCCAGAATTTGGTAATTACTGAACATCCAGGCAGAGGAATAGTAGATATTTTACGAAGAAAGAATTTTTTGGTAGACCTGAACTCTGTTGGCCAAGGATAATGACCTGTTATGCCACTTGTCTAGCTTCTTAGTGATCTTATCTTTAACCCATGACCACATATCCTTGAGGGAGGGATCAATGGAGAAAGGTATGCCCGATTATCTCACTATATAATGCGGGCCTCCCCATTGAAAACCATAATTTTTAAACCAATTAGGGGGTTGCTCATCCCATCCAAGACATATAGATTTGGAGTGGGATAAACACATGCCAGAGATAGTGCAAAAAAGACTAAGTTTGTTTTGCAGAGCTTCAAATTTGTCAGTAGCGGCTTCAAAGAAAATAGCAGTATTATCAACAAATTGGTTGTTTATAAGATCTTCATTATTAGGGAGAGATATACCTTTGACAGTAGGGGAGATAGATTTATCCCTAAGGAGATAATACAGGGCATCAGAGGCAATAAGAAAGAGGGTAGGGGCCACGGGGCAACCTTGCCTGATGGATCTGCCCAGGGGAAAGGAGTCAGAAAGGGAGCCATTAACATCAACCTGGGCAAAAGCATCATTAAGAAACACATTGACATATTTATAGAAAAGATCAGGAAATCCAAAAGTCTCCAGCATCATGGAGATAAAGCTCCATTCCACCCTATCATAAGCTTTTTCGAAGTCCAGAAGAAACATAGCAAAATTTTGTTGAGAGTAGTTGGCCCAATTCAAGGCTTCCCAGCTGGTTATCGGGTTCTCAAGACTATATCTCCCTTTTATGAATCTAGTCTGAGAGGAACAAACAAACTTGGGAAGGATATCCTCAAGTCTCAAGGACAAAATCTTAGCAAATATTATGTAGGAGACATTAAGGAGCGTGATAGGTCTCCAATTTTTGATAAGAGCTTTGTCCCCATCTTTGGGGATTAACTTAATAATTCCCCTATTGATGGAACTATCTAAGGAGCCCCTAGCAAGAGCCCCCGAGTAGATTTATTGGAGATCTTTGCATATCCAACTAATATTAGCTTTGTAGAACTCAACCGGGAGGCCATCATGCCCAGGTGCTTTATCATTATTAAGGGAGTTAATGGCTTTTTCAATTTCCTCCATAGAGATATCTCTAGACAACAAGTCAACATTAATAGTGGAGATCCTGTTAGGGATAAAAGATCTACACTTGTTTCTAAGTGAAGTAGCTTCCTTCGAATCCTTAGAGGTAAAAATATTTTTGTAATAATCAGTAAAGGCCTCTTTGATGCATTTTAGGTCATAAATTTCTTGATTATCAACTATTATCCTTTCAATTTTTTCATTGGCTTGTTTATTCTTGATGAGGTTGAAGATTTTTTTTGAGCCTTAATCCCCATATTGAGGCCAGTGAGCATGAGACCTAATTTTGGCTCCTCTAGTTTTAAGCTACTGGTGCTGCCTAAGGGCTTCCTTAGCATGAATCATATGAGGGATGAGATCATAGTCCAAAGGGTTGTTTTGCATGCCAGCTTCAACTTTCTAAAGGTCAGAGGAAAGATTTTTCTCATTAAATCTATAGTCTTTGGCCCTTTTTTGGCCAATGATCTTTAACAGATTCTGCCAAGCAGGGATGTTCATATTCCATCTATCAATGTGAGAGATGGTGGGAAAGTTATTCTTGTTGACAAGTCTAATGATTTGAATGGGAGCAAGAAGGTCCTCATGTTTAAGAAGACTAGTATTCAAGATAAACTAGGGATTGGACCCTTTGCAGTGTACAAGGGAGTTATTAATCCTAATACACGTGGATATAGGATGGTGATCAGAGAGGGAGGCGGCGGTAACTAGGACAAAGTTGTTAAGGTTGTCAGGCAAAAGAGAGAAGTAATTTTTATTAACATAGAAGCGGTAAAGTCTAGAGTAAATTCTAGAGGGCCCTTGCTGGTAGTTACACCAAGTATGCCATAATCTAGGATTAGTGTCTTTATTTCTAGCCAATGGGTCGTAAATATGTGTAGTATTTTTCATTTTATTCAAGCGAGTTTTTTCCAGTTCTTTCCAAGCAAACGAAATATCTCTAGCTTTGTCCTCTTGGGATTCAACCATATTGAAATCCCCCCCATAATCCATGGGATATTGGGGAGCACAGCCAACCAATCCCAAAGGTTCGTATTTTCTCTAAATTCATTGGATGCATAGACAAAGCAAATGCCAAAAACATTATTATTATAACTAATAGTAACCCAAACAACTCTGTTAGAAGGGGAGAGCCCATTTCCAGTGATATAATTCTTCCATCTCGAGTTAACCAGAAGTGCAACTCCACCCCTGCCTCTAGGGTGGTTAGTGTAGAATTTGATAGCATAGTTCCATTTAGGAAGTTAAGATTGGATTCAAGAGCGAATCCAATAGCTTTAATTTCTTGCAACATCAAGAAATCCGTGGATATGCAGGTATCTAAATATTGCTTAATATCAAATTTCCTGTCTAGGGATTCAAGTCCCCTAATGTTCCATGAGATGCAATTCACGAGGAAACATGCGGGGGGGGGGGGGGGGGGAGAACATTGATCTATAGACCTCGTCGTTGGAGCCATAACCTTAGATAGGAAATCCTCATTCTTTTTACCAGGATGGGTTCTTATTTTTGGAGCCCAATGGTCTCCCCCGTCGTTTAGATGTGGGGAAGTCAAATTTGAATTCATCCTCTTTATTTGAGACCGCAGGGGATATGATATCCACATCCATGGTCTGTTTTTGGTGAAATTTAGTGGTTTCTACAAAGTTCTTGTAGGCAGGGATGACCTCAAGCAGACAATCCTCACTAAGTTCTCTAAAGATCTTCTGTGGGAAACTCTGGGGAGGGGCTGAGCCTATGCACTCAATAGAGGGGTTCTTGTCAGTCAAATTAATCGGAGGTGAGAAAAAATGAGTATCCTGTGAGATAAGGATGTCCATATTAGAGGTAAGCAGAGGGTTCGAGGACTGAGAGTCAACAATGGTGGTGCTAACCAACTTATTGGTTCTACGCCTACGCTTGTTATTTTTCTTAGTCACGATCTGGAATCCATCATTTTGAGCCTCGTTCTCCAAGGGCAAGGAATTAACAAAGGTGAAGATAGGTGTAAGGGTAGCGGGGATGAACGAAGAGTTGGGAGTCAAAGCGGGAAGAGGAAGAGAAGGTTTGACCACTTTAGGGGTTTTGTTTACAAAGGAAATCTCATTAGGGTTGAGATCAACATTAATTTTTTGTAGAGTCGAGGGCTTATCATGCAACAGTTTTTTCTGAAGGATGGGGCAATCCTTCCTAAGATGCCCTTCTCTTCTACATAAGAAATAGGCGTTCAGACCCCCAAGAATTTCAATGGGACAAGAGTAATTGTCCTCAAATATATTAATGATAATGTCATCCAGGATTTAACGATATAAGAATTCTAGCATCCATATGAGGGACTAATCTCATAGTGTCATCCATTCGAATGACCTCACCAAGCGGTTCAAGCAATTGGGGGAGGAAATGCCATAAAAATGGCGGGATATTCGTAACCAAGATCCATCGAGGGGTTGAGAGAGCAAGAACCTCCTCATGAATGGCCTTAGGAGACCAAGCAATGACGCAAAAGGAGGCAGAGCCAACATACCAATATTGCTGTTTAAGCACTTCGGCCTGGGATTCATGCTTAGTGAAGAAAATCACATATAAACCTTTTTGAATTTGTCTGCAGAATGAAATATGGAAACCAAGCTTTAAATTCCAATAATTATGAAACCAATCATCCAAAAATTTTATGGGAGGGCATTTATCTATTTCCACAGCAGAGAAAAAAATAGCAGAGTTTCTTAATCTATTCTTTTCCTTCACTATTTCAACAGGCATTTCCGGATTTGGAGAAACAGAGAAGGGTAAAGAAGCATCCCCATTGTTCTTACTGGGATCGCAGGCTCCATGAACACTATTCAAACTAAATCTTTGGCTCGCGTCAATGAGAGAACCAGTGCTGGCCACCGCCTCAGAGAAGGATTTAGGTTTAGCAGGTAAGTTATTTGTTTCAATGGGGTTAATATTAATCAACTCCATTGAAGGCCTAGGGGGTACGACCTCTGTCGAGCGGCAGAGGGAAGATGGAGAAGCAATACTCATAATAAATGCATTAAATGGAGGAGTGAAGGAACAAACACACCTGTCACCACGTCCACTCTGGGGAAGGACAAGTCATTGTGATTTTGCCACCTTTCGTCGCCGAAAAAACACAGAGGCAGTCTCCGTTTTCATTTAAAACATTTTTTACATATAATAGTAATAATCATATTTATGCCTTTCATTAAAAACATTGCTAAAATATTGACTCTCTAAACATTAGTTAGCAATCCAAACAAATATTTCCTAAAAATCTGCCCTTATGTGGTTATTTGTACGAGTCGTAAATATTTTAATTTTAGCTTATAATTTATTGTAAATATTGCCTCTTAAACATTAGTTAACAAAATTTTGTTATTATATTTTGTTAAAAATAAAGTAGGTTTAAATTAATAAAATTTAATATTTTTTTTTTGGCTTCAACCCAATTTACTTAAAAAAGTGAATTATTTATAAAAGTTAAGTTCATTGCGGTGCCTATAGTTGTAGGCCTCCCGTATTTTTTATTTCAATAAATTTGCACTAATGATATAAAGATTAAAATAAAACAAAACAAAGCATATATTTACTTTCCCTACACTTACGTAGCTCTAGCTTAATTCGGGCGTTAACCCATTGAGGGACTCTACAGCAATCTGCCCTATCTCATCTCCCACCCTGGAACACGGCATTATGAAAATTGGGAGAAAAGAAATTATGGATACCCTCAAGGGATCTTATTTACATAAACGAAATAAATTAATTTGGAAGCCCTGAAAAGATAAGATGATTACATTAGACAAATCTTAGAGAAAAACATATATAAATGTACTTATACCCTTCTCCATTTGTTATATCCATTGGTAGAAATGCGAAGGTTTAAGCATAGTGAGAAATAGCACAGAGCTTCAGCCATGGCTTCTCATGCCTATTCCCACCAAATGCATTTATGTTCACCAACAAAGTCTTATTCCCTTTCATTCCAACAGCTCAACCCTCTTAATAAATCATGCACCGTATGCATGTTCAATCCTTACAGGCTTACATTAAATAAAGCATTTATCAGAATGAAGCACCTAAAAAAAACAAGGGTGATTAAGGCTTCGAACCATGAAGCTGAAATTGCCAGTACAAACACAGAAATTGTAAACACAGACACTCAACTAGTTCAAAGCGGAGGAGACGTCGAAACAATGATTCGGGACGTTTTTGAGGTAGATATAATTTTTTAAAATTATTGGTTTTACTTATTTTTTTCAGTGAAATTTAATATAAGTTAGTATGGTGTCATTGTTTAGAAATGTGAATGCTGGCTTAAACTGTTTCATGGTGGTTGTTTCTGTTGAATTGCGAGTTTCTGATGTAACCGCTGCTATTTAGTATTGATGTACGGGCTGTGTGGGTCGGGGGTTATGGGTTTTTCCAATAAATTCAATGTAGCTGATAAGCTGTGCTTGTTTATAGATGTGGGCGCTGGGTAGAACTGTTAAGACAGTGACGTTCTTTTAAATTGAATGCGTTTGAGGTGTGCATGCCTATTTGATTTTTCGGTTATGTGTTTTGGGATTGATGGGTTTTTCCAATGAAATTTGACGAAGGCGCTACGGAGTGCTTGTTTACGAGAAATGGTGTTGCCTGGAAGTGTGTTTAGTTTGGACCCAGTTGAACCCTTGGAACTGGCTTTACTTGGGCCAATTTACGATGGCCTAGGCTTATCTCCTTCATCAAATTCACCCAGCACTTGCATATAGTCTTTTCTGTTGAAGTACACAACGCTCAGATTCGGATATTCATTACCACGTTTTCTAGGATTTAAATCCAAGCCCTTGTTATGAATGTCCTGTTGATAGTAACAAGAGTTCATTCTAACTTCCAGGCAACGTGTTTAAGAGATTGGAATTTGGGTATTGCCATAGAAAGTGTCTTCTACACGAGTTTATTAATTTGCAACTGACAGACAACATGTTTACAATATCAGAATCTGTGTCTGATCATTGTAAGAGGTAGTTTATTAGGTAACTTTTGCACCAACAGCTTTGTCAGTCCAGAAGATAGATTTAGGTGCAAGTCCTTTGGTTGGCATGTTAGCACTCTTTGTCTCTCTGGAAGTAACATCAGTGATGGCTTCAACGTCCAGCATTGTGAACCTCTCTAGCTAGTGGTTAGTTTCCGTGCAATGTAGGTAACTTACAAGCTATTTATTACTTATCAGTCATATGTCTATGATAGAATTTTATTCCACATTATGCCCCTAGTTATCATTCACGTACTTTCATGTGAAGATAGTAGTTACAATTGATTAGAAGAGTTATGATTGCTTCGTAACATCAGTCTGTTGCAGCTGTCAGACAACGTGTTTACTTTATCAAAACTTGGGTCTGGCCATAGTAAGAGGGGGCTATGAGGCAGTTTTCGCACCGATAGCTTTAATGATTCGAGGCGGACGATTAGAGTTTAATTCCTTGGGTTGATTTGTGAGCATTGTGTCAGATTTAGCACTAACATAGCCAATGACTGGGTTCTCTCCAGCTTGTGGTTGTTTTCTACGTGATCTAGGTAACATACGAGCCATTTATTACAGTCATATATCTATGATGGCTTTTTATTATTAATTCCCTACCTACTACTCAACTGTATGCATGCTAAAATAGAACTTACAAGGAATTAGAAGAATTGTGATTACATAGTAATCAGGGTTCAATCTAAGTGGCAAGCAACATGCATTCAAGATTGGATCTATCGTAGAAAGTACTATTTACTTAACATTTGACTTATAGGCACATTTAAGATACTGTTCAAACCAAGGTTAAAAAACCAAAAAGATGAACTCTAAGAATTTATAGGAAAAGTTGATTGGGCAACAAATTCGAAGGTCAGAAAGAAATGTCTTTCTCTATCATTTTTCATGTTCAACTTTGACAATCTTTTTTCGAAATGAATATATCACCATAGTTCTATCCAGGAAAATTTAATCATCAATGGTTTTTAACTTTTGTAAAAAAGTAATTTAGATTGCCTATTATGCTTGAAAACATGGATTATGTATGGTGTGGTTTCATTGTTTTGTCGAATTGTAAGGTTTCTGTATCCCAGAATCTTATGAAATTTTATATTCAACTTCATAGCTCAGAGACAAAAGACAATCAGGGGTAATCAGGATCTTCAATAAATCGGCTTGGTCCTTAATGTTAAGTTACTGACTGGCATTGTGTACAACTGCACAGACCTTATCAACAATGGTTTTTCATTTTGAACATAAACAAGATATTTTATTTTTCACTAATTATATGTTTGTGGGGGTACTATTTTCAGTTGGAAAATCGGTGTGGATTTTTGTTTTTAGTTTTCAAATTGTGATTTGTATTTTAACACGGGTCTGAGAATTTCAATGTAGCACCAAAATTGTGTGAGGTTGGTTGTTATTGTAAACAATTGATTGCAAGCAGTATTTAACTTAGGCGCTCTTGTGATTGTGCTGTTATTTCAACATTTGATGGAGAACTGATGACATAATAATTTGACTATTTTAGAAACTGAGAGAAGAAGAGAAACAGAGGATTGAAGAATTAGATGAGATAGAAAGAAAGGCAAATTTGCAGTTTGAGAGGGAATATGTCATGGCCTCATCATGGGGCAAGGAATTTCTTAAGTTGCAAGGGAAGCTTAAAGGAACACCATGTGATCCACAGACTTCACATGACATTTCTTTCGGTGAATTCTTGACGCTTCTCGATGAAGGACGAGTTAACTACATGGAATATGGAGACCTAGGCCAGTCAGTTGCAGGTAAGCAGGTGAATATACTATGGGCATGTCAATGAATATTTTTTTAATAAAATCTTGCAATGTAAATTGCATCTATGTGGCAACAGAAATCATTTCAGAGGTGAGATATCTGAAGATGCTTTCCTGCAGCTGTTTTACGCATTCTTGTGGAGATAGAAAATGTTCTTATTGTTTTTAAAATTACTTACTTGTCAGATACGAGTCATTCTTACGAAGATAATTAATATTTTTCTGTTTATGAAGTGTTAGTTTTATGCACTCACTTGTCAGGTCTGATTGACTAGCAAGGCTGATAAAGATAAGGATCTTTGATGAACCGTATGAACAGATAAATTTCATTCACTGACATTCATGAGCATCGGTCTCTTGTGAATATATCCATCTTTTTGATTTTTTAATTTTTTGCATGTGCTTGGCCTTATCCATCTAAGCTTGCTTGTGGCTGTAAAAAATTAGTTAGGTGATACCAAAAGCTTGCAGGAAAGATTAGTAGAGTTAAATGCATTGGATATTTTTTTGGTTTTGTTTTTAAACAATGTTACATTGAGGTGGAACAAAATAGAAACAAGAGTTGGCATGACAAACAAATTAAAAGATTGTAATTATGTGCAGGTTTTTTAAGCTTTTGAATTTTAAGGTATAAGAAGGGACCAGAGCTGAAAATGTTATGTGGAGAGGGCCCGGCAGGGTTTATTGAATCTTTGATGATGGGACACGGTGACCCATGTAATAACTGCCCTCGTTTATTTTGAAAATATGCTAGCTTAGCTACAATTTGAAATGCGTAAAAACTTCTTTTCCACTTTATGATCACCCAAAGCCCTGGAAAGGGCAAGGTGAGAGTGTAGGATGTTCAGGATCACATATAACTGAAAGCAAACTGAAAAAGGAAAACATCAGGTGGCAAGCCGACCAATGCCACTTATTTAGTGGGATGCATTGCATTATTGAAAGAAAGTAAACATCCACTTATTGAGCGGTAATGAAATTGGCTCTTCCACTTTATTGGGAAAGCTAGGGGCGCAACTGCTATTCAGTGGGGAGCCTAAAAAACTGAAAGAAAATAACAAGCTCCTTCCACTTGTCCAGTGGTGGGTGATTACAAGGAAACCACTTGTTTAGTGGGGTAAATACCAGCAATAACTATAATAAACCCACAAGCAGTACTACCATCTAGTGTTACAATCCAAATACAAGGAAGAAATGGTTTTTGTGGTGTGACCATCCAAAGCTTAACGATGTTAGTCCACGTGCAATGAAATACTGAATATTTACTGATAAAAGCTGATACAAATCCAACTGCTGTGAAAATCAAGCTTCCCAACTACCTAGCTATGAGATATCAATATTATAGCTTGAATGGTTGAGCTTGTAGGCTGATGTAGAACTGACATACACTAATAATCACAGCTTATGGGAAGTTTCATGTGCAGGTCTAAGATGGGAATGTTTGCAACTGGAGTGCTTATGGCAGGAGGTGACTACAGCTCCAAATTCAACGTCACTCCAATTGCCCCCTCCAAAATGGGCAGATTTGCATGTACCAACCCAAGGCGCCACCAAAGAATTAGGATAGACACTCAAAACAGTAGCAATCTCTCCTCAAACTCCCACGCCCAGCAACCAAAGTACAACTTGTACCATGAAATGTACGACTAGGTTCAAACTCACAACTTTCCCCTTTCAATCAACAATGGGTAACATGAATATTCACCACTGTCTTGATAAACCAAACCTTGATACCCCAACTTGCAAGATGTACGACCCCATGAACAATTGTTATAAAACTTGATAGTTTGATATTAAACAATGGAGACGAAGTCTCCTTAAATAGAAAAGTACAAGACGACATTTCTAAACAAAACAATCGTTAACTGGATACAAAAATAGAAACTAACTAATAAATCTAAACTTACTAAAGATGACCATCAGAAACATTACATTATTATTTTAACGGTCATCGTATTAACTACCCTACAGAAGACAATCTACAGGTCTTTTGGTCATGGATGCAAAGATGGCCGCTCTTTCTTGTCAGAACACTGTGCTGCTGCTAAGACTCTCCCTGGATTTGCAAAATGTTAATTGCCAAGAGTTCCAGAATCTGTCCAACCTAATGTTGGGTAGCAAAGTTGTCTCTCTGAGATCAGCTGCTGAAAAAAAAACATTTCCAGATGTTTGCCCCCGTAACTCCAGGTGCAACTCAAAACATACTGCAAGAATCAACAAAACCCTCCAATGATTTTTTTTGGAAAAAATAAAAAAACGCTGAGATCAGCAACACCAGTCATGATTTTTTCGGAAAAAAACAGAAAACCCAAAAATGATTTCTAAATATAAAATAAAAAAAACCAAACATGATTTTTGAGGGGAAAAATCGATCAAAGCTAGACACGATTTTGAGGATAAAATTGATCAAAACCCAACACAAAATCCGAGACACGGATCATAATCAAAAGCTTCGTTTTTGAGGAAAAATGGTAAAACCCTTTTACAAAGCGAGTTTTAAGGCAAAAAATTGTACAAAACCCACAATAATTTTTTTTGGACAAAAATTATAAAACCTTCCCAGATTTTTTTAAGCGAAAAAATTATTAAAACCCATCCAGAATTTTTTAAGGAGAAAAAAATATTAAAAACCCATCCACTAACTTTTTAGGGACAAAAATTAGAAAACTCACAATACTTTTTTTAAAGGGACAAAATTATAAACCCATAAAAGAAAACCAGCAGAACCTTAAAAAAACCTCGATTTGCAAACCCTTTAACCCTGTTTGCAGGAAAAGTCAACACAACTCCATTTGTAGGAAAAAGCCAACACAAATACAAACCATCACAAAAACCTTCACGCAGCAAAACGTGAAACTTCATGTGGTAAAATATTGCAGAAAATGGCCAAACTTCATCATGTGGTAGAACAAAAAAATTCTTTGCATGGAAAACAACACATTCAAGCAACATTCAACTCACAAAAAGTACATGCAACAAACATGCAAGTACATGCAACTCACATAACCCCGGGCCTCCCGTGAGGGAGTTAGACACAAACTTGCTTTGATACTATGTTATAGAATATGATAGTTTGATATTAAGCAATGGAGACAAAGTCTCCTTAAATAGAAAAAGTACAAGATGATGTTTCTAATCGAAACAATCGTTAACTGAATACGAAAGTAGAAACTGTGATAAAACTAAACTCACTATAGACGACCATTAGAAACATTAGATTATTATTTTAATAAACATCATAGTCATCATATGGTACAACTTACATAGGGAGAAATGTACAACCTAGCAGCTAGACCTTCTAAATCGCCCTATCAATCCTTCACACACTGCGAAACTTAAAATGCATTTGACAAACTTGAACAAACAAACGACTTAGAAAACATTAAACACATTCATGATTGAAATCTAAAATTTGAAACTCTATTTGAGGCACAATGGTGATCTCTAAAATGAAATCACAACAATCTAACTAGGGATTATCTTTCAAACCCAAAACTAGAAATCATAAGAGGGTTTTGCTCCTTAGAAGATTGTGGAAGAACCCAAGTTCAATGCGACAACGTAATAGTATTATTCATTAGCATATATGCAAATGAGCTCCCTGAACCTCCTTATATAGCTTTTGGAGGGAAAATACGCAATTGGAAATTATAAAGTGATCTCTTAAAAGATTCATAATTTTTTTCCTGTGTAAAGGTTTCTTATTTCTCTTAGGTGTCCACTTTAAGGAACATGAACCTTTTTATAATGATAGTACGTTTAAGTTGTCAAATCAATAATAAAACATTAGAAACTTAAGCGACTAATTAAAATATTTCACTTGAGCTGTGGAAAGTACTACAACGACATCAAAACCCAACTTTGACCACACCATGATGAAACTAAAGCAGTTGGATGATGATAGAGCCAACTTGGAGACTTTCTAAAAATAGACGTGGTCTCCAAGAAGTTTCGAGAACACCCTAGGAGTTCGTAAGCACTTTTGAAAGTGTTGTTGCGATCCATATTACCAATTGGCCTTAGGAAACATTTATGCAGGGATTAGGATGCACCATTGATCAAAATTTTTAATTAATTAAAAATAGAAAAAGTACTGTTTTCATTTTTAAGATATTTGTTTATGCATGGTTCAAAATTATTGATTAATTTAAAAAAATAGAAAAATGAAAATAGTACTATTTTTTATTTTAAATTAATTAAAATTTTTGATCAATGGTGCATCTTGATCCCTGCATAGACGTGCCTTGCAAAATCTTGAAATATAGAACTTGCGTCTTTCAAGAACTTTGGAGCTCCTTTTCCCTTACCAATTGGTCTATGGGAACTTAGGAAATAGGTTATTTGTCATCAATCTGGCTAGGCTTGAGAAGGAGATATTACAATCCTCCCTCCCCAGAATTGGTTGTCCTTGAGCAATCGCAAGTCTGGATTTTGCATAATTTGCACGTTATGCCAAGTAGTATCCTTCACAGTTAAGTTTTTATATTTCACCAATTGTTTGACGGTCCTCTTCCTCAAAGTACACTACTTAAAATGAATCAGTACTTGTGGAACTGAAACGAGTTTTCCTTCTTCATCGAAAGGGGCAACTTAGTAGAAGCAATACCAATATGTCCAAGTGCCTTCTCGAGGCCTGCCACATGGATGTCATTATTTACTCTCATGTACCTCTTAACTCACAATCCACTTCTCCAATCCTCTTGGAGATCTTGAATGGGCCATAGAAATGTGGCTTCAACTTCTCCGATTCACAACCTCAAGTAAACCGTACTTCCAACTTCAAATGCGTGCTCTACATGGTGCTGGTCTGCATACAACTTATGCTGATTTTGAGCATGTTGGAGGTTGTCCTCAAGGATTTCATTACGTCTTGACTGTGCTGCAACGAATCCTTAGCTTGGGGCACTCAATTATCGCCAGACAATAAGTCAATGAAGCTAGGAGCTTGTTACCCATACAATGCCATAAACAAAGACATCTTTATAGACACGCGATAAGTGGAATTATAACTGTACTAATCCAAATGATGCCATCTTACTTCTTTTTGTTGCCTTGAAACATACTTTTGGAGGAATTCATTGGTTTTGCTTTTTTGTTTTTCCTTAGCATTATTTTTGTTCTTCCATTGTGACTGTGGGCTCGTTTTCGATTTTTCACTTAATTATTTGTGTTGGTGCTACATCAGTTGGGTTCGAAGCAAGTGTTTTTTGAGTCCTAGGGTGTGTTGTATCTAAGCTGTAGAAAAACTAGTATTTGTGCAATTTTCGTATTGCAAGTGGTTATTGATTTCAAAGGTAAGAAGACAAACGTTGTCATTGATATCAAAGTTATATGAATGAGATTGTTGTCATTGACGTCAAAGGTACATGGATGAGATTACTAATGTTGTCCATGTCATCAATGTCATGGAGAGATTGATGTCACAAGTGAGGAGCACTTTTTCATGGAGAGAAATCACATGAAGAAAAAGGCCAAAGGTCACTCGTTGCCCAAGCATGTTGGCCAACCTCTTTGCACTAGTGCCCGAATAGAGGAGTATTGAATGTCTAGACTCTAAACGCACGGAGGAGGATAAACTAAACCTTATCTATGCTGGCCAAACACACACACACACATATCTATATTATGATCTAAATTAAATGATTACTCTTGGCCAACCAAGACACAAACATATATAGATTTTGATATGAATTACCCAACTTAATTATATAATGAACTATGAAGCTATTCTAATAAATAATGTAAGAGAAAAGGTAGAGATAAAGAAAGAGATCACATGCAACAATTAATGAGAATAATGCAGTCGTCAATAATGAATAGCAATCATAATTAATATGATGAAAGGGCAGTGATTATTGTTAAGCGAATATTAGGGGCTGGAAATTAAAAAGACAAAAGAGATTAAGCCAAAATAGAATAAGACAAAAAAATGGAGGGTAGCGATTATGTTTATTAAACGGATAAAAGACAACAATTTATTTAAAGCTTTTGAAGATAAACAAAAGAGTTTAAAGGGAGCGATCATCCCTTAACTAATGGTCATGTTTTGTAAAAAGACACAACTCTTCAAAAGGATGTCTTTCTTCATGAAGAGGCATAGGGAAGATATAAATATACAGAGAAGTTGGAGAGAAATAAAGCAAGGAGGTAGTAATATATGTTTATAGAAGCTAATAGTTATTAACTAAAGGTGATGTCCTTTTAAACAGTCATCTCTATTTTAAGAGATGTACCTCTTCATAAAGATATGGAGATATAAATAAAGTTTATTAAATAAGGAGTGAGAGTTAATATCAATCAGAAGAAAGACATATAAAAGATAGAGGAGAAGTTATATGCAGAAATAGGAGGAAGGTTTATGCAGTTTTGATGCTGAAATAAAGATCATCTTGCAAGTCATAGAAAAAGAGATTGGTAAGATATGAAAGAGATATCTATGCAAATATATAGAGAACTCTATGTGTAGATAGAGGAGAAGATTGTAGAGATACATAAGAGATATTCAAGACAGATCTATAGAGAATAGTAATGTCAAATTTGAAGAGGAGAACCTGCAGATTCAAGTGTAATTGTTCATCATCCATTGAAGAGAATATTCACAAGAAGATAATGGAATAAGTAGATTCTATATGAAGATCATTCAAATAGTCGTGGAGCAATAAGCATGATAATGTCAAAGGCATATATCACTCACATATGGATGCAAAAACCTTTGTCAATAAAAACTACAAGCATTCAATATGATGTGTTTGTGACACTTAAATGCATGAAAAACAAAAGATCATTTTATTATTATTTATTTTTTTATAATAATTTTATTACAGGATTAGTGCGTTGATATACATCCACTTTTTTCTCAAGAATAAGATTAAGAATGAACATAAAATAAAATTTAATGATATGATAACATAATGATAATGTAGTCTTAATAGGTTTTTTTGCTTTTGAGGAGTTTAATGGAAATATAAAAATATAATAGCAAGAATAAATTAAAACGTAATAATATAATTATATCTTAATAGTAATTGAATATTAATTATAATATCATAATATAATAATGATTTAGTATTAATTACAATATAATAATATTGTGATAATTTTTAAATGGAATAATGAACAAATATGATATCTTTCAGTGCAGTTTACCTATATTCCTCTAAAGATATAGGTATGGTAGTACATAAACGACCATTATCCATTGAAGAAGTCACACAAAAGATAAAACTTTGATTTGGAAGTTGGAGCTACCTAAAAGTATAGATTGGTGTCTCTAGCTAAGTTGGTGCTTGTGATGCAGGAGAATCCTGAGGTAGTTGGCAATCCTGTGTCACCATAAACATGTTTTGGTTTGATGTTGATTTGTAGCTTGGGAGCTTGGTAATCTGGTCAATAGCTAGCTTGGAGTTCTTTGTTAGAGTGCTCGGTTGCCTATTGACTCGATTGCTGTTGGCTCGGTCTCGGTGACTAATTGCTCGGTCTCGGTTACCGATTGATGTTTGGTGTTTTGTGTTGCTCGGTGGTGTTTGTTCGGTGGAGCTCGACTCGGTTGTGCCTCTCACCGAGTGGTCTATTTTCGGTGTTCTTGATCACCGACAGGGTTTATTCTATATGTTGGGCTGACCGACTGGTGCATTTAATTTGTGGTTGCGTTTGGGCGATGTGAGGACCTATATCTTGATTGGTTCACTCTCCTATGCAGATTTAATGACCATTGGAGGCCGACTGATGGATAAACATGTTGGTTGTGTGTTTCTTGATGCCGACTTGGGTTTATTTATGTTATTTCATTTGTAATGTCGACTTGTGGCAAGTTTGTATAAAAGAGAGTCTAGGTTGATGTTTAGAAAAAAAAGAGACATGAGGAGATAGATAGAAGATGGAATAGTAAGCTGATAAGCTGAAAGATTGTAAGTTGTTGCAGATAGTTGTAAGTGGGTAGACAAAAATAGCAGATTGCTTGGAGGCCTGCGCGCGCAAGTTTAGATCTGATTTCTTCCACTTAGCTATAGGGTAGACTTGGAGTGTTGGATCTTGTGAGATCTTGTTGATGCTTTTGTTGTTTTGGCCCTAACCAAGAAGGCCTTACAACCCGACATGTTGCATGTAATTGAATCTGAAAATGAGAGTCTAGTTTGATGTTTAGAAAAAAAGGAGACATGAGGAGATAGATAGAAGATGGAATAGTAAGCTGATAAGCTGAAAGATTGTAAGTTGTTGCAGATAGTTGTAAGTGGGTAGACAAAAATAGCAGATTGCTTGGAGGCCTGCGCGCACAAGTTTAGATCTTATTTCTTCCACTTAGCTATAGAGTAGACTGGGAGTGTTGGATCCTGCGAGATCTTGTTGTTGCTTTTGTTGTTTTGGCCCTAACCAAGATGGCCTTACAACCTGACATGTTGCATGTAATTGAATCTGAAAATGAATATGAATTGATATAAGTTGTTATATCTCTGTGTTGTTGAGTTTCCGCTATTGTCTTGTTGGCTGCAAGTTTGGACAATCCTTTACTGGATCCTCCGACCTTGACTGCGTCAAGTGGTATCAAAGCTTGTTCGTTTCTTGTGGAGCTTAGGGTTTTTGAAGATCTGGAGAGATGCCTCCGAGAAGATTGGACCCTAGGGCGATTGCAGATCTTTATGAGGAAGTGGAAGCGAGCATAACAGAAAGATTTAGATCTGAAATGGCGGCAATGAAGAATGAAATCATAGAAGGTATAAAGTTTTTTGGATTACATAGAGGTCCGAGAACGGATGATGGTTATGAAGAAGTTGCTGAAGACTTTGAAGCTGCTGGGTCTAGTGGAGATGACAGAGCCAATCAGATGGAGAGATCTGGGGGAGACAGATATGATTAGTTGCAGAGATCTAGAGCTTGGTTGAGTACAAGTTACCAAACGGAGGTGTCCAATTTTTCAGGTACATCGAGGCCTGAGGATCTGATTGATTGGATTGGTGAGTTAGAAGACTACTTTGAAGCTGGAAGACATTGAAGATCCGCTTAGAGTGAGGTTGGCGCAGATTAAGTTGAAAGGACATGCTGCTCTATGGTGGAAAGAGTTGCAGAGGGATCGAGAAGAAGACGGTGAGATGAATATCAATCGGTGGAGGTTGATGGTGATAAAACTAAAGGCTAAGTTCATTCCTGCCGACTATGAACTTGAGTTATTTAAGAAATTGCAGAATCTGAAACAGAAGATGATTGTGGAAGATTATACTGAGGAGTTCTAAAAGTTGACTATTCGGTCTGGGCATAGAGAACTTTCTAAGTTAAAGGTGGCAAGGTATGTCAATGGTCTGAGATTCAATATCTAGGATGAGATTGGTATGTTGAAGATTGACTCGGTAGAAGATACTTATTAGTATGCATTGAAGGCAAAAGATAGGTTGAAGAGAAGACATGGTAATTCCCGAGGGAAAGAGAAGCAAGAACAGTTGGTGAAGGATACACCAAAAGTTGAAGATGAACCAAAACCTGTTGAACCGAGGAGAAAGACAGGTAGAGGGGTTTTCATAGGTATTTGTTATAACTGTGGTGAAGAAGGACATCGATCATTTGAATGTTCCCATGCAGATAGGAAGGTCGGTAGTCACCGAAATGCTGTGGTGAATGAGGTTGCTGAGAATGAACCTGAGGTGGAGGGTGTGACTCTTTTGCTTAGGAGAACTTTGTTGCCCTCGAAGCAAGCTGATTCTTGTCATCAGGATTGCGTGCAAATCTGGTGGTAAATGTTGTAAGGTGATTGTTGATGGAGGAAGTACTGACAACCTAGTTGCTGAGGAGATGGTTCAAAAAGTTGGTTTGAAAAGGTTGAGACATCCTTGTCCTTAAAGGATAAGTTGGTTACAAGAAGGTCATGTGGTAGAGGTGAAAGAGCAGTGCATGGTGAGTTTTTACATTGGTTCTTATAGAGATGAAGTATTATGTGACATTGTGGAGATGAGCTCTTGTCATGTTTTACTCGGGAGACCCTGGCAGTATGATAGAGAGGCTATTCGTGACTGTAAAAAGAATTTGATTACTATCCTGAAAGATGGAAAAAAGTCTATTTTGATTCCTTTGAAGGATGAAGGCAAAGGAAGAAGGAACTTGAGCATTGGTAGCAGATTTGAGATGCTTGCAGGGTTGGTGTAGATACTCGGTGTCAGAAATCTGAAGGTACATCAGAGAGTACTAGTGGAAAAAGGAAGCAAAAGAAGAACTGAGGGGAGAGTGTGTCGGTTGAGGACATGTATATCAAGAACCAGTTTGGGATCTATGTGCTGAATCCCAACAGATGTTCGTTCAGCTGCTGAGAACATCTTTTTGCACCTGGGGTGTCTAATGCAGGAGCATCCTGGGGTAGTTGGCAATCCTGTGTCACCAAAAACATGTTTTGGTTTGATGCTGATTTGTTGCTTGGGAGCTCGGTAATCTGGGCGGTAACTAGCTTGGAGTTCCTTGTTGGAGTGCTTAGTTGCGTGTTGATTCGGTTGCTATTGGCTCGGTCTCGGTGACTGATTGCTTGGTCCCGGTTACCAAGTGGTGTTTGGTGTTTTGTGTTGCTCGGTGGTGTCTGTTCGGTGGAGCTCGGCTCAGTTGTGCCTCTCACCGAGTTGTCTTTTTTCGGTGTTCTTGATCACCGACGAGGTTTATGCTATTTGTTGGGCTGGCCGACTGGTGCATTTAATTTGTGGTTGCGTTTGGGCGATGTGAGGACCTATATCCTGATTGGTTCACTCTCCTATGCAGATTTAATGACCGTTGGAGGCCGACTGATTGATAAACACGTTGGTTGTGTGTTTCTTGATGCGGACTTGGGTTTATTTATGTTATTTCATTTGTAATGCCGACTTGTGGCAAGTTTGTATAAAAGAGTCTAGGTTGATGTTTAGAAAAAAAAAAGAGACATGAGGAGATAGATAGAAGATGGAATAATAAGCTGATAAGCTGGAAGATTGTAAGTTGTTGTAGATAGTTGTAGGTGGGTAGACAAAAATAGCAGATTGCTTGGGGCCTGCGCGCACAAGTTTAGATCTGATTTCTTCCACTTAGCTATAGAGTAGACTGGGAGTGTTGGATGCTGCGAGATCTTGTTGATGCTTTTGTTGTTTTGGCCCTAACCAGGAAGGCCTTACAGCCTGGCATGTTGCATGTAATTGAATCTGAAAATGAATATGAATTGATATAAGTTGTTATATCTCTGTGTTGTTGAGTTTCCATTGTTGTCTTGTTGTAATGCATCAAGTTTGGACAGTCCTTTACTGGATCCCCCGACCTTGACTGCGTTAGCTTGGTTGATGGGGTTGATGCCTCCAATATGTTGATGCCTAAAAATTGAGAAGATTGGTGTATCTTGTGAGTTGGTGCGTACAAAGATTGTAAGATATATCTATCTATAAAGCAATATTTTGTTGTGATTTTCTCCCGCAAAGGTTTGCACGTAACTTATATTATCCTTGTGTTGTGTAATTCTTGCGTCTTATGTTTTTGTTATTGTGCAATTGATATGCCTATTGTATTAAGTTTGAAAAAGTAAAGATTGTTGTTATTTTGATTCACCCCTCACTTAGTATAATTGTATGCTCATAATAGAGTTGGAGGCATGAAATCTTTGCGTGACTATATGAATGTGTTTGGTGGATCTTGCTGATATGACGAGAGCTTTGTAAGAGATGAATTTCTTGGAGTGTTGCACAAGCAAAGAGGTGATGATTCCATATTCCTTATTGTTGACAAGTTTGCAAAAATAACACGCTTCATTCTTTCTTAGAAGTTGAATGATGTATCAAAAGTTGCAGACTTCTTAAATGAATTTGTTCGATAGCATAACTTATGGCGTAGTATTGCTTTAGACAAAGATACAAAGTTCCTAAGTTGTCTCTGGCACATTTTATGGAATAATTTGGGTATACATCTCAATCACAATTTTGTTTCCAAAGATGGATGAATAGATAGAGGTTCTCAATTGAAAGTCTTGGTAACTTAGGTGTTTGATCGACATTATTTACTGTTTGTGCAAACAAAGTGTTTTACCGTATGAGTTCATCACCTACGAAGTATTCACACTTACTTAAATTAACTTAGGGTACACAGAGGATATTTATCAATTTATGTCCGAAGTCATAAGATTAAAGCACATGACATAATCTTATGCAATTGTATGTCTCACCTCGGTCTATATAATCAACGGGTTCCCTTTGTATTCTTGAGTTAGTTATCTCATTTGTATATTTTCATCCTTCGATAGAATATAATTATTCTCTCATATTTGATCTATCTTTTGCTTTCATTGAAGCTCTTAGATCTTGGCTGGCTACAATCTTCAACCAAAATTTTGCATGGTATAGAGATCCATATCAGCTATATATGATGTCAGAGCTTGTGGGATTGCTTCGTCTTAATTTAGAAACCTAGGTTGCAAAACTTCGTAGATCTTGAAAAGTCAAGTAAACTCTTCTTTCACGTCAAATGATAATCTGGAGAGTAAGAAAAACTTAATAGAAATAGTAGATTTGGGGAGTGGGGTTCCTCTTTGTAGTCTTGTATTGCAGGTTCATTTTGGAGCTTGTTGGTGCAAATTTGAGTTCACCATTGTGTTTAGGGTGTTCGAGAAAGTCAATTTACCCTTTTGATTTGTCCCAATTGGACATGTAAGGCCAAATCTGCAAGGGTTTGAAGGTGGGAGGTGGTTGTTGGATCTATAAGGTAGTTGCAAGTTTGAAGCATTTTGGGTCAAATTGACCTTGCCATCATGTTTATAAGGCCTAAGAACTAAGGATTAGCAATTAATTTGTTAAAAATAGACTCTTTTGCTTTGGTTCATTAGATTAAAATTTCCCTTCAATCGTATAGATCTTTTTGCAAAGAATATTTATGCACCAAAATCTTTTGTTTGTATGGACAAAAATTGTACGATTAGGTAACTTAAATTTAGCCTTTTGATTTTGTTTTATGGAGTAAGAAAATGGTAGACCACAACAATTAGGTTGAAAAAGAATGGAGAAAAACATCTTAAAAGATAGAGGAACCACTTTGGACCTATCATATATCAGAAGAAGAAAGCAAGCTTATTTAAGATGCCTTAGTCTGAAGAATATATTGTCAGAGATGGCTAAAAGATTTTGATTGGGGAATATATCACCAGTGATGTAAGGTCCCCTTTTTCCAATGCCTTATTTTTTGCCCTAAAATTACAATTTCAACATGCAAACAAAGACATCAGTTTTCCACAATCCATCATGATTAACTTGTTATGCTTCTGCATAAAATTGTGTGGAATTTATTTGCATCAACGTTTTGAATCACACTCCATGATTCATCATCACGATAAGGGAGTTGTAATGATATGTACAACTTTCTCATCCTAATGATGGATTATGGAGTATGATCTGAAACGTTGATGCAAATAAATTACGCATAGTTTTATCCAGAAGCATAACAAGTTAATTCCAACATAATCCATAAAACATATATTTCCTACTAGGGTTAGGAACATTAACTCAATCGTATGATATAACTAATCTGATTAGTGGAGTTCCTTTGTAATGTCCCAATTTGGAGTTTACCATCACAAAACCAATCATAACTTAGTCTGATAGGAACCTCGAAAGGGTGCCAGTAAACTGTCCAGCCTAACTAATCCTTAGAGCACGTCATATTCATGAGAGCATGTCATATTCATATTCTGGCTAACTTGTCCACATCCCACAATTGGCAAGAATGTCCAACAATGGACCAGTTCCCCCTTGGGGTATCCCACAAGCGACAGAATGTCAACTCTGACCAATTCCCCCCTTGGATCAACCAAATTGCCTCTTGGCCCACAAGAGGCAGGAATGTCATCTATGACCGAATTCCCCCTCTTGGGGTGGCATACTTAGTTCAGGTGATCCGGTAAACCGCATCTCCCTATCTTATTTCCTCCAACTAATATGTGATTGATTACGAAATAAACACTCATATGTAAACACATAGTTTAAGTATTAACCCTCTTGCACTCAATAACTAGTAATGCATATAACAAAATTTATTGTATATAGGCAGGTCAAATGCATTGTTATCCATAATGGCCATGTGGGCAGATTGAGTGCATTATTATCTTTTATTGCACATAGGCAGATTGAATGCATAACGTATTAATCATTCATACCAAATTACAGATATAATATTCAGATTCTATATGTCTATGTAAAATTGCTGTAAGTCAAATCTGATTCCTTCGATGCTTAACTACTTGATAATTCGATTGTTGTTGAATGATTGATATTTGTATGAATGATTGATTGACTGAATGAATTCTTTAACGATTGATGAGTGATGATGTAATGAGTGCTGGTTTGATATATTGGTGAATTGAATGAATGCTGATTTGATAGAGTGGTTTGCTGATTGATTGTTTGCTTGCTTTGATAATTGATGATTGCAAGCTTTACCACGAGTAAAGCTGCCTTCATTTCAGCCACGTTGTTGGTGACTGGAGTTAGTTTTTTCATACTCAATGAAAGCTTGTTTCCTTTCCAGTCTTTTGCTAGATAACTTGCACCCGAGGGCCCCGGGATCCCCTTTGAAGCTCCATCAAAATTAACTTTAACCCAGCTCTCCTCTGGAGCACTCCATTCTGTCAGGGTTACCCTTGTGTTCAATGGAGTAACCCATTTCGGCCCATTAACATGCCTAATCATTTTAGGTTCTTGATCTTATATAGTTCTTGATTAATTGTTAGGAGCTAGTAGTTCATATTGATACATATGATTGTTGGAAATAACAACATATGTTTAATCTTGATGATATACTTTCCCTATGGATAGTCATACTATCATTTTCTAGATAATGAAGGTACTATGCATTGTTCATGTGCATATTCAATTAATGGCATTTGACTATTGATAACATATTCCTAACCCCAACTTGGCAGTAAGTCTAAGGTAAGGTAGATTTGCACTGGGCTGGGTCGTGGGGATGCCTCTAGAACAACCAAAATAAAATAAAATTACGCATCATTCATTTATAGATTCAATCAAAAGGCATCGACTATTGATATTCCACGTTATTTATATGTAGATGTAATCCAATGGGATTGACTATTGATGATACGTTTCATGCTGATATATTTTGATAAATGATCGAACATTTATATTTCAATCGATAAGTATCATAACAAAATAAAAAATGAGCAAGGATCAACTTGCTTAATCAACAAATTGGAGACAGTTCCCTTGGCTCGATATTGCAATTGTGATGGATCAACTACAACGATTCTTCCATTTAATATTGCAAACATATGATGTTTTAAATCAAAGAATTATACGTTGATTGAATGAAAGATGATACTCGAGGATTGATACATGCTCTTGCTTAAGGAGCTAAATGGTAAGTACGTAGTTACTGGTTTTGAGCAGTAATTGCAAAGCTCAGATTGTATAATTTATCAATGGTAGGTGGATTGCAGAGATGAATAGCATAACAATTCTTTAGGAATGAATATCGTAATATGCATAAGTTGTGAGAGAAAAGATACTGTGAGAGGAAAGAGGGCAAAGAAGAGACTCTCATTGGTGATTTCTTTTATTTGCAGAGCTCTTGCTAAGCAACTATGGAAAAAGTAGATGTAAGAGCAAATGGATGTTTTGCAGAGCACCAAGCAGTGCTCGGTTTATAGAAGACAATGATCAAATTACAAAGCACGACGCCATGCTTGTCTCTCTAGAAGGAGTAAATAGGTTGTAGAACATGAACCATTCTTGGTTTGAGAAGCTTAAAGTAGAACATAGCAGTTGAGAGAGAAATTAATAGTTCTTTTAAAATAGAATGACAGTGTGTAGTAGAGAGAGAGAGAGAGAGGAAACTCTCCTCATCGGTGCTTCCTCCTTAATACCTTTCCATGAAGCAATGACACTCCCCTTCAAAGAGATACACAATGACAAGTTGATCTTGGTTAATAGAAAGAAAGAAAAAACGTAACACAGGGAGAAGAGTTCTTGTGGCGCAACCAAGGACAGGAGGAACTTCAAAAGAAGTTAGTCCAATCCTTGCAGCAAGAGTTACACAACGGAAGCAACACAAAATAATCGAGAGAAATGCAAGATCAACCTTCTTGTTATTAGAAAATCAAGTACAACGGATCTGCAACATGTAGTCTTACATTCTAGGCATACATGCCTGTTTTAGAACCTTTTATATGTTATCTTTCTATACCATTTGTCACAAGCTCATGCTAACTAGTTTTAATTACTGAAGTTCTACTACTTATCCATGTCCCTAAGGGATCAATTACATGAGCTTATGAAGCCTTCGCAAGCATGAGGTCGGCCTGAGAAAGATTACATTCTCCAAGAACAGGAAAACATATTACATTATAGGTCAGGACCCAAATCATGAGAATCTCCCGCAAAAAGATAAAACATGACGAGCAAACCCACTAGTAGGTCGACCATGCATATAAAATCATCGAGATATGAGCCACGAAGCTTCGGCGATCGGGAAAATCCTTCGTTAGATTAGAAAACACAAACTAGCCGTGAAATGTGAAGAACAAAGATGTCCTGCCAAAAATCCAAGATATCTCAAACGCGAAGAAACCAATCGCGATGCGAACCTAGGTGAAGGTAAAACATGATGCCAGAAACACTCCATGAAGTGCGCAACAACAACTGATCTAAACTGAAGGAATGCTGAAGGAAACTCAACCACTGACAAATAGGAAAACAAAAAATAAAATATTTTTGGTTGGTGTAAGATTGCCAAGAACCCAAGATGCTCTTGCATTAGACAACCGGGGTTATTTGAAAAGTGAGCCTCTCACTTTCCTGGGGCTAAAGGAAAACCAAGATGGTCAACCTTAGCCTGAGAAATCCATGAAGAATCTTCAACTGGTCTGTCTTTCCATTTCACAAGATACTCCTTATACTGTCTATCTCTTGTACTTCTACCAATTTTGCTATCCAAAATCTCTTCTATCTCATCCATCTGCTTCTTAGGATATTACTGCTCAACATCTGATCAATCCCCTTCACAAAAATCTGATTCATGCTACTCATACAGATCCGCAACATTGAATATAGGTGATATGTCCTTGTCATCTTGTAACTCCACTTATGCGTTCCTTGAATCAAATCTCCTCAAGATTTTACACGGTCGAAACTTTCTCATCTTCAGCTTGTTATATGTTCCAACTGGGAATCTACCCTTCAAATAAACCATCACCTCATCTCCTACTACAAATTACTTATGTCTTCGTTTCATATCTGCTCTCTCCTTATATTTCTGGTTCATCTTCTCCAAATGTTGTTTGACTTCTGTAGTCGGCATAAAATACATATTGTAATGATTGATAATATTGGTTATCCGTCAATGTATTAATTGTCTGTATTTAATTTGTTATCACTCTCGGGTAGTTGTTGTGTTAGTTTGTTGACGGATGTGTCCCTCTTGGCAATCGTCGAGTCCTTTAAATATGTCGTGTACTGCCAAGGAAGGGGGATGGTATCGTGGGGTAAACTATAATCCCTGACCGACCATCTCTGGCCATCTTCTCTGTAATGAATGCATGACCTAATAAAGATATATTTTACTCCTATATCCAGTACGCACCGACATTTGTATCATTATTTCATGTATGTAAATTCCCAGGTATAACATTTTGGCGCCGTTGCCTTAAAAGAAATCGGGTTAGCATTGTGTGATTCATGCCCTTGGATCCCAATAAATGCGAGAAGAGGCCGCTAGGTGGTCAAGAACAATTGATCAGACAATCTTTAAGAATTGCAGAACAAAGAGAACAAAGACAACGACCGTCCGTAAAACGTCGTCAGATTAGGATTATGAAGAAAATCTTGAAATGACTGATTGATATATTGCACGACATTGAGAACCTATCCATCTCAAGAGGACCCTCAGAGAGGAGTACAAGCCAAGGCTTGAAAGTACCCAAGGTGTTGGGGATGCAGGAGGTTGACGTGTGTAAGACGCGCGCGTGGCCAAGAGTGCAGGTAAAGCACCGAAACGTAGCAGTCAGAACAGTCTACCCAGGTCTGATGCACAAGGGGGCAATCGTGCGAGAAAGATGGTGACTCCTATGATAAGTGCGAATGTGTATCGATAGAAACAATCAAAGTTCACGGGGAACGGGTCAGAAGACCCTACAAGGCACTGGAAGATTTGTGACCTTATGTGGGTCGCAAATGGTCAGGATGACAAAGACTATTGGCTGAGAGCGTTTCCAGGAACGCTATGAGGTATTAGCCTTCGACTGGTTCACAAAACTAGATGCTTCATCTATAGCTTCTTGGGATGCGTGTAGGAGGGCGTTCGAGACTGAGTTTACATTGCTAGGAGATGACAATGAGATTGTCATTGAAATTTATAATACGAAACACAGGGAAGAACGAGTGTACGAGCTTATAATCGTAGGCTCAAGGAATTGTTGGGCAAGTTGGCGAATCAGCCAACCGACGGGTTGAAGAGGTGGTTCGTCGAGGGGTTGATTCCCTCCTTGTGTAAGAAGATGAAAGTGGTGCCTCCAACCTTGTACGCCGATGCCTACAATCGGGCGATGGACATCGAGAGTGAAAACAAGACATCCTCCCGAGGGAAGAGGAAGAAGCACGATGATGATAGCACCGAGGACAGTAGCGATGATGAATCAACAACAGTCCAGGCCCTACGGCGAGACATGATGAGGATTATGAAAGAACTAAAGGCCGAGAAAGGAAACAATAAAGAAAGTAATGAACTATGGTGCACTGAGTGCAAAATTGAGGGGCGCATGAAAAGTAATTGTCCTAAAACGATGTTTTGTGAGATTTGCCAAGTGATAGGTCATTTGATAAAGGAGCGTCCATATAATTTAAAGACTAGAAGCACACAAGTACTCTTCACACAGGGAGAGTCCACCCCATCGAAACCCCAAAATGTATCGCTAGGCGGTTATGGAAATCAACGACAGAATCAATTACAGTACGACTCCAGAGGACACCCTATCATACAGTGCAGAACGTGTACTGAGTAGGGTCACTTCGCACGAGATTGCTAGAGCAGCCAGAACAATAGGAGTTTTTTGTGCAAGTGGTGTGGTCCAGGGAAACCATGAGGACACCGAATGCCCAAAATAGAAGGGAATAAATATGATGGACGTGAAGGAGACGTACGAGGAAGTACTGATAATCACCAGACTCCAAACAAAGGGGGTTGTATATCCTAACCCCTCTTCGGAGAATGAAAGACTTCGAGAAGCCAGGGCTGACACTGAACAAGCAATGGCGGAGGAGAGGAGAGCCTCAAATGATGCTGCCAGTACTCCACTACGGTTGAATCAAAGAAAACTAACTTGAGAGAGTTGTTGCAAGCTAGTGTACCAGTACGAGTATCCAACCTTCTGCAAACTATGCCACAACTAAAGATGGCCATTACCAATGTAGTTGGTAATGACACAATTGGCTAGGAGCATGACAAACTGACGGAGAAGCCAATAAAGAGTCTGGCCACTGATTCGATGCTATTGACGGTAGGTGTTGGGAGGAACCCGACCTCGTCAACATGGAGATAATGGGACAAAAGTTGATAAATACCATAGTTGATTGAGGCTCGGGAGTTAATGTGCTGCCTGAGGAAACTTGGAAATGCTTGGGGAAGCCAACACTTCGGCCGCCAACCTTCCACTTGGTAGGTGCCGACCAACATGGCATTAGGCCATTGGGGACATTAATCGCACAAAAGGTAACAATTTGTACACAACATTTCTTTCTAGACTTTGTTGTCTTTCAACTAGAAAAGAAGGCGTACAATGCCCTCCTTGGAAGGGGCTGGTTGATCACGTCGAAAGTAAACCACAATTGGAAGAAAAAACACTCTCCATTGATAGTGAGGGGAGGAAGTATGTCATTGACCTATGGAGCCAGGCGGTGAGCCATGAGTTGGTATTAGACTCAGAGTCAGAGTGTGGAGAGTTCCAAATGGAGGAAGTAGTGTTGGAACTTGGAAGTTGTTCGGAGGATGAGACGTGCTCTCTCAACAGACTATTCCATTGGCAAATAGAGGACAATGAGGTATTTGCGCCAACATGTAATTTTTTGGAAGCTACGACTTTCTGTGAAGATAAACCGATGAAAGCATGTAAAGTCATGGAGGATACTTTGACAGTATGGTAATGGAAGATGGAAAGCAAAAAACCATGAAGACTATACAGAGGCCATTGGTCGATTCATACTCTTGGCAAATTTATAAAACCCACTCTCGGTGAGGGGGGAATGGTTACTTTTGGCAGATTCAAAATTTGGCACAAGTGCGAGTAAAACCGACTAGATTGAGAATTGGGAGATTGGCAGGCAGATTGGCAAGTGTAGAAGTTTGGAGAAGGAGACATCCCTACGACACAAGAAACCATCCATATGACATCATGAACAACATACAGACCCCACACTCGACTCCATTCACCGTATGGACATCCAATTGCAATTCTACCGTACAACATCTGTACGACACCTCCATACAATATATGGCGATGCATGCACCCGTACGACACCTTTGTACAATACATAGCAGAGCATCCTCGCGTATAGAATTGATAGATCACCGTACGTTGTGTGCATCATCTTGTATGACAGGTGTCTCACTATGTACGGGAAACACAGTTTTGCGCACGGACACAATTCCATTGTGTACAGGCAAATTTATCTGGTTCATCATGTACGGTAGTCACATCCTGTACTACAGTCACATCCCGTACGAACCTTCAAAACAACATTACATACTTTCATACCGTACGTCCTATGATTTTAATTATAATATCCCTCATACCGCTTTGATTTTCTAACTTTGATTTCTTCATTGGGCTCTTTTATACCTTAATAATTTGTAAAAACAATTTCGTGGGTTGTTTGTTTTGTTGGCTTTCTACTTGTGTGCTTGTTGGCTCATTTTTTGACTTTTTATCCCTTTGTTCCTTTCTTGGTTCTTCGTATCTTACGGCCTTATCCTTTTCAAAGTGGTGTGTGGGGGTATCATCTATCCTGGCGGTGCCTTCCTTGTACTCGACGTATCTGGAGGGTAGGTGTCTTTCTCTTCTTCAATCTCCATAATTCCCAACACGTTGCATTCAAGATGGAAGACCTCATACTCCTCCATCTGCCAGTGGAAGAGCCCATTGAGGAAACTTGTCTCGTCCTCCGAACAAGTTCCTAGTCGCAATACCCCTTCTTCATCCGGTTCCATGCCTTCCCCGTCAAATTCTCCCTTCTCTGACTCCGAGTTGGAGGCCGATTCTTGGCTTACCATCTGGTTTAGCAAATCAATGACATATTTTTTCCATTGCTCTTGATCAAGAGTGTGTTCTTCTTCCAATTATGATTCGCTTTTGCCGTGACGAGCCATCCTCTCCCAAGGAGGGCATCATATCCCTTCTTTTCCAGAGAGATTACTACGAAATCAAGAAAGAATTGCTGCGTCTCAATGACCACCTTCTGCCCCATTAAGGTTCCAATAGGTTTAATTCCATGTTGATCTGCTCCCACTAGGTGGAATGTTGGTGGCCACAGAGCTGGTTTGCCGAGAGCCTTCCATGTTTCTTCTAGTAGTACGTTCACTCCCGACCCCCATCCACAATGGTGTTGGTGAGTTTGTGTCCCACGATTTCCATTTCCACTACCGCAGGTGTTCTGCCAACACCTACTGCCAGCAGCATAGGATTTGTGGTGGTATTGTTTTCTTCTTCCACCGTACCGTCTTTCTTCGTTCCTTCCAGTTTTCCTTCTCTGTCCTTGGTTGTGTCCCGTATCTCATTGCTGTTTACCTTAGTGATGGCCAAGTTCAACTGTGGTAACGTTTCTAGAAGGTCCGCCATTCGTACAGGTACGGTGGCTTGCAACATCTGCTCTATGATGTTGGCCTCAAATGCTAACCATACGGGGGTACTCACACTGCCGTATGAGAGTTGTCATTTCTCCTCTTCCGTCGCCTGTTCGACCTCAATTTTTGCTTCCCTCAACCTTCCCTTCTCTATACTAGGATAAGAATACATGAGCTTCCTTGCTTGTGACCTGGTGATGGCAAGAACCTCCTCTTCAGGGCGTGCGACCTCTATCATGTTTACCCTTGTTAACCTGGGGCAATCAACATCCTCATGTTTGCCTGGACCACACCATTTGCATAGCATGCTTTCGCCACCTTGACTGCTGCCATTCTGACAGTCCCGCACAAAGTGGCTCCACTCGTTACATCTGCAACATTGTATCATGGGCCGCTCCTTCATGTCGTATTGGATGCTACTTCTCGGTGTGTTATTGTTGCTATTGTTATCACTTCCTTGTTGGTTGTTGCGGTAGCCTCCCGACGAGGCATTTTTGTTTCTTGGAGGTGTGACATGCGGAGTTGCTTGTTCCCCTTGGGTAAAGAGCACTTGAGCGCTCCTTACCTTCAGATTATACGGGCACTCCTTAATGGAGTGCCCTAGTACCTGACAGATGTCACAAAATGCCTTCTTTGGACAGTTGGTTTTGGTATGGCCTTCCAACTTGCAGTCCGTGCACCAAAGTTCCTTGCCATCTTTTGTCTCCTCCTTTCTAGCGCTCATTTCCTTCATCATTCTCATTGTCTTTTCGTAGCACCTGTATAGTTTTGGATTCTCCCCCACTGTCACCATTCGTGCTATTGTTATCACTCGTCTTCTTCTTAACTCCAGATGTCTTGTTTTCTCTTTCAATATCCATTGCACGGTTGTAGGCGTCGGTGTATGAGGATGGTGGCACCACTTTCATCTTCCTCCTTAGGGATGGAGTTAGTCCCTAAATGAACCATTATTTTTTCAGACCATCCACTTGCTGGTTTTCAAGTTTACCAATGAGTTCCTTTAGCCTACGATGGTAAGCTCGTACCGTTTCATTTTTTCCCTGTCGTGTATTGTAAATTTCTGCTACTACTTCATCATCATCATGGAGCAATCTGAACTCCTCCTGGAATTGCTTTTTGCAGGTCATCCCAAGTCACCTTGTTACCTGCTGGCAGGTCCATGTACTAATCAATTGTAATCCCTCGTAGGGTGGCAGGAAAAGCCTTCAACCAATAGTCATGGTCATCCTGGCTGTTTGCTTCCCATATCGTTATGCATGTTTTACAGTGGCGGGCCGGATCTTCCGATCCGTCCCCATTGAACTTGGACAGTTTTTGCTTCTCCGGGGGGTTTGCCATTTGCTATGTATGGTAGGTACCGTGCACGTTATTAGACGTCAATGTGTTGGTTCCTCCTCCACGTCCCTGTGCATCTTTCGCACCTCCGACTAAGCTCGAGTCTTCTACCCCTCCACCTCTGTCGTTCACGTCTTGGTTGCCTCCTTCGTAGTGGTACAGGTACTCTCTTCTCCCCAGAGTCTTTGGTTATTTTCTCCCTATTCTTGATCCCTCTGAGATAACAAGATTGCCGATGCCCCGCAAGGTACTCTCAAATAAACCCGCTACGTCCCCTTTGAGATTTCCCTCTTGACTATTGTCTTCTTCGGAATGTACGAATGGTTCAGTTGGTACCAAGTCACCACCTTCCCAAATGTTAGTGTCAGATCCTTCGTGCGCGCAGGAATTGCTCGGGTGTGGTTGTTCTTTGGCGATCGCTTCCCACTCCTGTCTTGATTATTGTGTGACGCCTTCACTATTCGTACGAGTGCCACTCCGATGTCGTGGAGGACTGAGGGATTTTTGCACTAGTTTTTGGAGTCATTGCCTCTCACTCTGTTCTTGGATTTGCAGAGACCTCCTTACGGCAGTTTCTACTTCTTTTTCCGCTTTTGTCTATTCCATCATATGTCTCCTTTTGTCCTTGTTTGGTAGGTTGGGCATTAATTGTCGGAGTTACTTACGCCTGCTAGTATCACATGGTTCCTCCTTCCTCTAGTTCCTCTCTTCGTATCGTTGCAATATTTGTTGTCTCCGCTGCTCCCTTTCTCCTGCCTGACGTTGATCCTAGAGTTCCAACAATGCTCGTGCCAACAATCGCGGAAGGCTACCCAGAGGATTGTACACAGGACCGGTCACCGCGAGTTCGACGTGTATCGTACCAGCCAAGACCGCTCTCTCTCTCGAGCCTCCTGCTGTACGTACTCATCAACCGACACGTCCCACACATGAACCAAGTTTTGTGTTAACTAGTCCTCTCGGGTTACTTCGGTATTGTCTTCTCCATCACTGTCAGTTACGAGGACTTGTTGGTCAAAGGTAGGACCCATTATGTTGCCATCCCGCCAATCCTACTTCCCTCGACCGTCAGGTTCGAACTTAGGCAATGGCTCCAAAATGTTAGATGTCTTTTTGTGTATATATTATTCTATGCAGTATAACAGTAATGTAGCAATGCAAGATTACATATCACCAATAACATGACAAGCACTCAAAAGGATAACATGATAACCTTAGAAAACAAATGACAGAAAGATATGCTTTATTCCCATGTAATGTCATTATATCCATAATCCTTTCTCGGTGCCAACATGTTACATAGAAAGTGGACGACGGTTGGTTGAGTGAAGCAACTGTCGCCAACCTCCTACAACTACCCGAGAACCAACTGCCATTACATTGTTGATACAACACATAACATAATTATTATTAACAAACTACGGCTAACAAGTACTTCTCCATCTCTGTGATCCAATCAAGTAATTCATCTGAATCCAATTTACCATCATAGTTCGGTGGATTGAGATGTGGTCTCGCATTAACTCTAGTTAGGGCTTTTATAAACCTATTATCTCCTTTTTTAGTTCCAGTTGCTCTTCCCCTTCTACAACTACTTCTTCAGCTCTTTCTTCCTCTTCATCACTTACATCCTCAATGTGTCGACCTCTGCTTTGGGCCATTTCAACAACTTGTAACCTAGCCACAATTTGTCTCAACATATCCAACACAACTGGATCTGGATCTCTTCTTCTACCTCTAGCGTTTCCTCTTCGAGCCATCCTGTGCGAATCCTCTGCAAGTGCGGGTCAAATTCTCACTCTACTACCCCACAACAAATCAATTATGGTCTTCGCAAACTCAGGGACGAAGATCTGCAACAACAAAATTGGAAGCTTGCTCTGATATCACTTGGCCTAGCCAAGGACGGGAGGAACTTCAAAAGAAGTTAGTCCGATCCTTGCAGCAAGAGTTACACAACAAAAGAAACACAAAATAGTCGAGAGAAATGCAATATCAACCTTCTTATTATCAGAAAATCAAGTAAAATGGATCTGCAACACGCAGTCTTACATTCCAGGCATATAGGCTTGTTTTAGAACCTTTTATAGGTTATCTTTTTATACCGTCTGTCACTAGGTCACGCTAACTGGTTCTAATTACTGAAGTTCTACTACTTATCCATGTCTTTAAGGGATCAATTACATGAGCTTATAAAGCCTTTGCAAGCATCAGGTTGGCCTGAGAAAGATTACATTCTCCAAGAACAGTAAAATGTATTACATTATAGGTCAAGACCCAAATCATGAGAATGTCCCGCAAAAAGATAAAACATGACGAGCGAACACACAAGTAGGTCGACCATGCATTTAAAATCATCGAGATATGAGCCATGAAGCTCTTCTCGATCAGGAAAATCTTTCACGAGATCGGAAAACACAAACTAGCCGTGAAACATGAAGAACAAAGATGTCCTGCCAAAAATCCAAGATATCTCAAACGCGAAGAAACCAATCGTAGTGTGAACCTAGGTGAAGGTAAAACATGATGCCAAGAACACTCCATGAGGTGCGCAACAACAACTGATCCAAATTGACGGAAAGCTGAAGGAAACTCAGCCACTGACAAACAAGAAAATAGAAAATAAAATATTTTTGGTTGATGCAAGATTGTCAAGAACCCAAGATGCTCCTACATCATCTTGATTTGATTTAATAATGTGCAGCGTAAGGGGCCCCAAATGGTGATTGTTCCTTCTTATTATATCCTCCTGTTGCCCTTCTACTCTTTACATTCTAGCTCTCATCAACCAATAATGGCTGAGGTGGCAGTAACACACCTTGCCTCTTGGTTTGTTTGAGCTTATGATGCTTGACACATGGAGATTCTTCTCCAATAGTCATTTTAATTGTCGTTCCAAAAGAATTTCAATTCTTGAATTAACATTTATCTTGTTATCAATAGATATGTATATATTCGTACTGTTTGTATATATATACTTATTTATATATGATGCATGTAATGATTAAAAAATTTGATTGAGTAATAAGATATTACATACTTAAGTTCATTTACTTATAAGTTCAATTAAATTAATTGAATTTCTCAGATTTTAATCCATTCAACAAAGTGGTCTGCATGGGTTTTTCGCCTTCTTGGTCTCGTCATATTATTCGCCTGATTCATAAGGCCAGGACGACCTTTGATCCGGGTAACTACAGGACCATTATGATTGGGCATACTTTTGCCAAACTCTACGCCACAGTTTTACACATCCTTCTCACGAGACAGCTGGACAGTTTGGGGTGCAGAGCCAGGGGCTAGGCTGGTTTCAGAGCAGATTTTCAGACTACAGACCATATCCTCACTCTTTGGGCCATTATTGAGGAGGCTCGACACTGCTCGACTAAGGTATACTGTTGCTTTGTGGATTTTCGCAAAGCTTTCAACTCTATCCCACGACCGACCTTATTCCAGAGACTTAAAGACATTGGGATCTCCGAGGGTCTGATTGCTGCCATTATGAGACTCTATGAGAGTGTTGTTGGGCGTCTTAGGACCCCGCTTGGTTTCTCGGACTTCATTCAAAGTTCGTTCGGCATTAAGTGGGGTTGCCCACTTTCCCCTACGCTATTTGGTATCTATATTGATGAGCTTGAGACTTTCCCGAGGAGCTTCTCACTTCCCGGTGATGGTTGTCTCCTCCACCAGACCCTGATCTCCATCCTCTTTGCTGACAACGTCGTGCTCTTATCTTCCTCTCCCGAGGGATTGCAGCGGCTCCTGGATGGCCTGGCCTCCTTTTGTGACTCTCGGCAGCTTGTGGTTAACCTGGGGAAGATGCGGGTCATTACTTTCAATTGTTTGAAGACTTTGCATCTCCACTTTTCTTTTAGAGGGACCGAGATCGAGATGACTTCCAGCTACACTTATTTGGGGATTAGATTCTCTGGGCCGTATTTCAGTTTGAGACCGGCTATGACACCTCGGATCAACAAGGGTTTGGGATCTCTTGCCTTACTTGAGCAACAGTGCTTTTGACATCACTTTGAGGATATTACATCAAAGATGTCTATCTTTGACTCACTGGTGAGACCTACTGTTCTTTATGGCTCGACTGTTTGGGGTCCCTCCTTATTGACTACTGACTGGGCCTCTGTTGAGAGAGTGCAGACTCTCTTTCTCCGACGCTTCATTCGTTGTCAGCCGACTACTCCCACTAGCATCATTTTGGTTGAGTTCGGGGCTCATCCCTTCAGACTTTGCACGATCTTCGATCTTGTTTGGTTACTTCACAGACTCAGGGGCTTTGCTGACTCGACAGATGGCAGATACCGTTACTCTTACTTAGCCTATTGCTATTCGGCTTCGTTGGCGGCCTCTGACCCTAATAGGCGTGCTCGATGCTGGTATGCTCAAGCTTCCAGTCTCCTTAGCTCTGTTGGTATTGATATTGACCACCTCCCTCCCTTTCAGTCTTCCCTCAGCGCTCCTGCTCACCTCCTCCCCCCTCAGTCAGAGTTGAACGAGATCACCAGGTTAGATATTTTTAGGAGGTATGTTCAGGTGACGTGGGTTGATCCTCCTGGTGGCCTTCGGCCTCGCATTGCCTTCTATTCTGAGCATTCTATTAATATTCGTGACGGCTTGATCACTCGGCCGCAGTATACTTTCAAACGCTGGCCCCACGTCCTGCGTATCCAGCTCAGGTCCTTTAGAGTTGGCTCTCACCGACTTCAGATCCAGACTTACCACCAGACCAGAAGAGAGGAGAGGCTTTGTCAGTGTTGTGATATGAGGTTGGCTGAGATTGAGATCCATTTCTTATTCTACTGTCCGATTTACTATGAGATCCGTGGGAGGTTCCACTGTCTATTCAGAGACTGCAGGTCTATGTCCCTTCTTCAGGTACGAGGATCAACACTGCTTGGCACTTTATCTCCAGGGGGCCTTCCGTCTTCGTGATTCGACTTTACAGGCGCTCTCTTCCCCAGGCTCTACGTCCCTTTGCCAGCGGATCACCTCCTTCTTTGCTCCGGTTTCCTCCCCTAGAGGAATCAAGAGGCCTGAGAGTCCTTCCATTGTCCCTCACTCCAGATCGGTTAGACATCGCAGAGATCACTTGCTCTTACAACTTCATCAGCGACAGCGGACTCCCTCCTCGCAGAGATGGACTCGGACTCTGACTCCTCCCCTCACAGATAGTTATCCGTCGATCTTGAGCTACTTTTCGGTGTCCGGAAACCACTAGATGTTTGGTGGTTTCGCAGTTTCTTCTCCTTTCTGGCTTTTGTTGCTGTTTCTTTTTCTGTTGGTTTCTCTTTTCTCGGACACCGTTTGGTTGTCCTGCTGTCTTTTGGGCTCTCTGTTGTACTCTCAGTCCCTTAGGCCCGCTTGTGGTCTCTTGTTGGACATTAATAATTTATCTTATCTTATCTTATCTTATTTACATAAAGATGAATATTCTTTTCGATATTGATTAGATTTATTTAATTAAAAGCATAGCAAGAGAAGGGTCTCCTGACCTCACCATTGGACAACTGGCATCTAACAACTACCACTAGACCTTACGAGTCTAGGTTACTAGATGACCATAGGTTGCTTATCTCTAGGTTCTAGCCTTAGATGGGAACTTGAAATTTCCTTGCGTCTGCATCTCCTTTCCTTGATGATTACTCTCCCTCCCTTCTTTGAGGACAATCCATCCCCTGGCATCCACTTGGAACACAAGGTAGTTAGACATAATCTTCTTACCATTCTGGTATCAATATAATAAACATTAATTGCTAGCATAATCCATCAATATCCATCAATATACATCATTATCCATCAATATACACATTAAACATATTTGAAACAACAACATCTCATCTCAAATCAAGCAGTTAAAACAGTTATATGAAAAGTTCATGAAGAAGAGATGCAATAGTTGAACACAAGTGCTTTGAAAATGTGAGGAATTAATATCTCCATTTAGATTTTTTGATTTTCTGTCCTTGACTTATTGAGGGAATAATTAATTATTATTTCTTTCTTATTTTTTCCCCTCTGCTACTGTAATTTAAAAATATTCCGTTCATAGATATTTCAGGATACATTTATTCGTAACTCATGATATTTCCTTCTAAAATTAGTTTTGTAACTCCCACTCCCAAAACTAATAAAATATTCTTAGGAGTTACAAAAGGCTTTATTATGCCCCATTAGGCAACCTGTACAAAAATAAAATATTAAGTTGCCCTTTCCAATAAATTTCAAATCATACTAAGACCAACTTAATCTATTTAAAAAAAAAATTCCCTTACCCTGAAAAAGTGATCTTGATCATCTTTAATTTGAAAAACGAACATAACAATTTATGAACACAAACAGATTGAAAAACAGAGTTTTACCTCGGAGGCTACCACTAATTGAGCAAAACCATCATGTTAAGTGCCTATAGCATGAATACATATTTATATTAATTGGAAACAAGTATAAAGGGGTGTTCACAACTTCAAGTTGCTTTCTACTCTGTTTGATTCTTTGTGAATTTGAACTCCCTATTCTTTTGCTTTTATGGTGTCTAAGCATTTTCCCAATCTTCTTGGAATTTCAAAGAAACTTTTAACTCTCTTTTTCAATCCATTGTGTGGTCCTCCTATGCCTTGGAAGCCCCTCCAAGATAAAAAATGACATGTCAAAAGCTTTGACTATCGATCTCCATAACTGTTGCTTGCACCATGGCATTTTGCTACCTTCTGTGGTGTTTCTTTTGTCATTGCATTCTGTCATATGTGTTATTCTATCTTATGTTACTGTATATGGATCATTCACCATGGTATTCAGACATTTTTGTCACTTTCACCGTGCAGGGAATTTGTCTATTACAAAGCAGTAGGTACTTGCACATTTTCAAAATTTGGGAAAAACATCAATTCTTCTGGCTTAATTCACCTTGATCCTTTTCGGATCAGTAAATGTACAAAGTGTCAAAATCATCCTAAGAACGTCAAATCTGCAGGAACTTCTCAATAAGTAGATAAAGAATCTGGATCAATTTTCATACCATACTCAGTTAACAAAATTGTATGGATAAAATAAGGGTTCGACATAGATCTTTCCTTGTAAAATACCACTGAGATGGTTTGGCTTTTTACATGGAAAGCCTTAATATTGCTGGAAAATGAAGAATATAATTGAGATTTGAGCAAACGTGACACAAATAAGTCATATATTATTAAAATAGACTGTACATGGCAGTGTTTCCCGATTCATGCGTCCACATGACGGAGTTAAAAACTTAAATATGATGCACTAAGATTTTGTCCAGAATAGTAATGTTTCAAAGTCATATGGGAACCTGGAATTAATTTTTGAAAAAAGATACCTGCAGATTTTGGTATTTATTGTTTGGAAGGTGATAAATAAAAATTTAAGATCTTTCTAGCCTTGAAAAAATATAAAAACATTGTGATGTTAGGGCTATGAACTGCTCAGATGAGTTCTGGGCTTGGTATGGTGGGAGAAATTGTTTGAATTTCATTGTCACAGAAGTTAAGTATTTATATGAATAAATGCTAGAATGGTGAGATCTCTGTTGCAGTAGGTCTGCAAATGATAGTAAGTGTTTGATTTCATTACCAGAGAAGGGTTTCCCAGTGCTATTACACAGTTGATTATTTCAAGCTGTTATTTTGTTTTCCTCTAAAAATCTCTCACTGTCGTGTGTTGCTTGTATGATATGCTTTGCACTAAGACGAGGTTATGTGTATTACAATTTTTTTCTTTGATAAAATAAGTGATTTTCAGCTTCTCTTAAGTAGGAAAGTTTAGAACTTTGTTTTTAAGAGGTTGGTATTGATTAATTAGTATTTCTGCTGCAGTTGTTCTGCCATATTACAAGGATGGTAAGGTAGTGGAGCTTCACAATAGAAGGGCACTGGATGATTCAGAGATTGTATATCGGCGTCATGTGGTTAAGAGGATGCCTGTTGATTGTGGGAATGACATTTGGCAAAAATTACATCAACAGCTAATCAATGTAGAGATTATGAACACAAGTACCATGGCTTATCAAATATATGTACCATTTGCAGTCACAGTTTTATGGGCCATGCGGTTTGGTCTTGCATATTTCTTATACCTTATACTTGATTCCTCTCTGCGGGACATCTACTCATGGAGTAATCCTGAGCGCCCAAAGTTTGAAGCGGAAGACGAAACTTCTGCTCTTGAGAAGAAAAGTGAACTTGGAGCTTTTGCAGAGAGCAGGTATGCAAACTTCAAATCAGTCTTGTTTCTGTTGTAAAGACATCCATCAACTCCTTGGATGTTTAGTTCTCTTTTGAGATAACATGAATAATGTACAATGGAATGATGTGAGTAGGCAATTCTTAACTTTGTTTGTTTTCTTTTATTGTTAAAAATCTTAAATGTACAGTGTTTTTTTTTGCGTATATTCAAAAATAGGTGTCGAAAGAAGAAGTTTCCACTCTTCCTATATACTTATCAGTGGTGCCTCTCCACCAAGGGTCACCACTATTCACATGTGGCCCTATTAATTATATTATATTATTATATATAATTATAATAATTATCTCTTATAGTTGAGTATATATTAATTTATAATATTATATATAGTTATATTATCACAATAAATATAATTATTATATTATCAATATAATAATAATAATTATATAATCAATATAGTTATAATATAACAATATAATAATTATATTATCAATATAATTATTATATCACAATAATATTATCAATATAATTATTATATCACAATAATTATATTATCACGACCTTTATGTTATCTATGTCGACCTGAAGGAATCCGACCATAGCTACAATAACATTAACACTCTCTTAACTAGGGAGGAATCCTTCTCGATATTTGAGTTATGTAATGATATCCACCATGGCTATTCCCAGAGGGTGGGTCCATCATGGTTGGCTACTCCCATGAATGGAAAATGCAAATGAACGCAAGTGTTCATCACAGAATCACTCAATGTGATGTCGTCATCTCATCATGACATTCACCATGGCTACTCCCAGAGGGTGAATCAATACAAGTGCTGACTCATGGAGTCTCTCACACGACCTCGACCATGGCTACTCCCAGAGGGTGGGTTCATCATGATTACTCACATGCATGCAAATGAGCACAAGTGCCCATCACGGAATCACTCAACGTGATGTTGTCATCTCATCATGACGTTCACCATAGCTACTCCTAGAGGGTGAGTAAACTCGAGTGCAAAGTCATAGATTCTCTCTAATGACATCCACCATGCCTGCTCCCAGAGGGTGGTTAAGGGCTTTCACCTCAAACTTCTCTCTCACAGAGAAGAATGCATTACAAGGGCTGACATCTCAAATTTATCCGTCTCAGAGAAAAATGCTACAAGGGCTGATACCTCAAATTTCTCCGTATCAGAGAAAAATGCTACAAGGGCCGATACCTCAAATTTCTCTGTCTTAGAGAAAAATGCTACAAGGGCTTGTACATCAAACTTCTCTCACAGAGAAGAGTGCATTAACAAGGGATTGCACCTCAAACTTCTCCCTCATAGAGAAGAATTCATTAAAGTACATCTCAAGGAATCACTGATGCTGAGTCTCCCTCTCAGCAAGGGCTTCATTCTCCACAACTCTAAGTTTGTCTCAAAAAATGCACAAACTTCACTCTGGGGCTTGGTGAGAATATCGACCGTTCAATCATCAGTGTTGATGTACCTCAACTGAATAGCATTCCTTTGCCCCCTATCTCTAATATAGTGATATTTGATCTCCATATGTTTTGACCTGTCATGGAATACAAGGTTGGAGTCTGCATCACTCTTGGTGAATCCCAAGCTCACCAAGTATCCATCTATCCAGGAATATCACGACCTAGGTGTCCGCATAAATACCTTCCAGCCTACATACATGGTACTCCATCCCATGAATCATAGTCCTCTGATTGCTACAGTTTCCTGATCACTAGAGAAACCATCTCGACATGGTCCACTCCCTCTGAACCAATATAACCAAGATCCTCGGAATTCAAATTAAGCAAATCCTCTAGCTGCTCCCTCTGAAGCTCAAGTTCTTGCATCAACCTCCTTACCTCTTCGTCCAAGCTTGCCTCTAGTGGGTTGGCAAACTCCCCTGTCTCCAGCTACCAACTTAGTCTCATAGCAGCAATTATAAAGTTCTTTCTTCCTTGAATGCAATCTCTGATGCTTCTTGGTCTGCCCTGAAAGCATGAAAGAGATTATCTAATGGAAATGAAGCATACATGATTCACTATCAAAGTTATAGCATGAATTAATAACTATAAAAAATTCATGTGCATTAATTAAGCATGGAGTACTTATCTTTTATTTGATAGATCTCAGAACCTTAGTCTACTTCCACAACGGGAGGGACACGATAGTAACGGGAGGGACACGATAGTAGCGATGAGGCCGAGCTTTCAGCTCTGGCCGACAATCACATCACTATTATAATCAGAGTCATTTCCATCTACAATCCAATAGTGGTTGAAGCACATTCTCCACAGCTTGCTGAGTAATCAACTACTTGTTTTTGACAGATTGATTATGAAAAGTACTTTCCTCTCGAAGGCATTCCACGTTTGTGGATACTCGTCCAGGAGGAACAATTATTGGATCCTACCTATCGCATCATCACAAGCTTTTACAGAAGTTGCTACACTCTGCATCCAGTATTCTATTGTATTTGGCATACACAGTAGTAAGAGCATTTCCTATAGCATCATCTGATTCTAATCCATTTCCAATGATCTTTTCATGGACTCGCTCAACCTGTGCATCTGCAGCCTCCAAGTTACCTAACGCTGTAACAACACTAGCAAAGGTTGATCGGTCAGGCTTAATCCCTTCCGTTTGCATTTCCTTAAAATGTTTGAAAGCTGCTTCTCCATGACCATTCTGAGCATATCCCGCTATCAAAGCATTCCAAGAAACCAATTTGGGTTCTGGTATCATGATAAAAAACTGTGTGAGCATCATCTGTCCTCCCACATTTATAATACATATCAAGCAAAGCACTTAAAGCATACACATCAAATTGGTACCCTGTTTTTATAATATTTCCATGCAACTGTCTACCTTCTTCCAGGGCCACCAAACTTGCAGATGCACAAAGCAAGCTAGCAAAAGTAAACTCATTCTCTAGAATACCCACCCTCTACATTTGCAAAACACTCTCGTGGCCTCCTCACCGAAACCATGTTGGGCATACCCTGTAAATTCCTGGCAATGACACAACCATGCAGTACACTACCATAGACAGTAAAAGCTGCCAAATTTGCCAGTCCAGACAAAGCTTCTAATGCCTGTGTCAGTCTTCCACCCTTAGAAAATGTAATCACATCCTCACAGGTTACACTGGAGGTTATAATGGCTTCGTTTTCTTCTGTCCATTGCTTTTCAAAAGCCACAACTCCAATAGCCCTAGTGCATTTTATCGGAGAACACTTTACAATGAAATTGCTGAGAGTTAAAAGGCTATGTTTCAGTATTTGTGTTGTGCTGTTCTTTCCATTTCGTTTTGGTATGAAGCATTATTGCATTCAAATCTTCAAAATACTCATTTGCATATGAATGAATCCATACATGTCTACACTATTTTCACTCTCTCAAAAAATCAATCAGTCTATCAACCAATGCACAAATGGATATATACACCTTCAGCAGACATACACATCTGTCCTGCAACTATATAGATTGTTAGTTAGGAGTTGTTTAAATTTCTCCTTGTTTATCCACACGTCTCTCCCAGTTTTAATGAAGGAATATATCTTATATAGAGTTGGAAACAAGTTGGAGTTGGTTCCAAAACCAACTTCCTACCGTTGTTTGCCTTCGACACTTATAGCTTTGCAATTATTATTTTATCACAATGTTTTATTGAATAGTTGTTGTCGGTTTATACAGATTGCAAACCGAATCAGATATTTTAACCATTCAATGACCAAGTCCGATAAGAGACATGTCATTCTTTCAAATCATTTCAAAGACTATCAATACCTGTTATGGAATGACAAATACATCCTTAACTTGGCACCAGTATATTGTCTGCATACTATAATCCATTTTTAGCGCCATTCGAACCAATCTGAAGTGTCTGAAGCCGTCTATTGAATGTAACGATATTCTTTAAATTACGGTAGTCAAAATTCAACTTCAGATTCTTCAAGGCATGAGAAAACTTGTAATCATGTTACGAATGAAGACTTTGAATGGTGACAGGGCTGAAGAAATAATCCTTTGTTTAAACCTCTGATGCTTTATGCTGACTTTCGCAAAGACCTATTTAACTTTCTTGTGAGTTCATCTTCATGATTTCTAAATCGCATAGACACATGCTTACCACTTTATTCAACACCAAGTTCTAAGACACCGGCGTTTTCACAGAGTTCTCTCAACTTTGTCAACATATTCATATTTGTCATTGTTGCTGTTTCAACAGTCACCATCGTGACTTGAGAATAATTTTGTGCAGCCCGATAGAGCCCTTGTAGAATATGCCCCTGAAGGCCGGTGGTAGTGGATTTACTAAACATGATCTTTTCAAATATTCAAGCCGATCAGACCAATTAGGCCACTGCAAATCATATATACAATCTGCAACAAGAAATCTTGCCTAAAGCAATATATTTTTCTCAGATCTATATTGCCCTTTGCAACAACCTTAAGCTATTCGTCTGACCGAGCTGATCCCTAAGACCGAGCTGCTCTGATATCATTTTTTTGTGTGTATATTCAAAAATAGGTATTCAAAAATTCACTCTTCCTATATACTTATCAGTGGTGCCTCTCCACCAAGGGTCGCTACTATTCATATGTGGCCCTATTAATTATATTATATTATTATATATAATTATATAATTATAATAATAATCTCTTATAGCTAATTATATATTAATTTATATAATTAAATTTTAATATATAATAATATTATCTCAATAAATATAATTATTATATTATCAATATAATAATAATAATTATATAATCAATATAACTTTAATATAACAATATAATAATTATATTATCAATATAATTATTATATCACAATAATAATATCAATATAATTATTATATCACAATAATTATATTATCTCGACCTTTATGTTATCTATGTCAGCCTGAAGGAATCGGACCATAGCTACAATAACATTAACATACAAAACATACATAAGAACCAATAGAATATGTATCATATGACACTTATAATTGTATATATTCTATATACTTGTTAAAATCTTGTTTGATTATGTATCAATTGATTATATGCATTTGAGCCAATGATTTAAATAGCAAGGTTACACACTTACAGCCTATCATAGTAAAAGGTGGATTCTTTCAGGAAGATAAAAGCAAAACAAGTCCAAAATCAGTGTTTAGTAGTAGTCGTGAAACTACAAAATCTTAGAGAGGACCATGATGGAGGGCTTATAAACCTAAACAGGGAAAATGAATGAAAATAGGTAGCTCACCTTAAGTGACAGCATTTCCAGTTGAAAGAAGCTCCTTCTGTTCATCCTTAATACCTACCACAGGGTGGGTTTATCAGTTTAAGGTTGTGTTATTGGGTTCTGCATGTACCTAGGGGATATTTTTGTTGATTTTCCAGAGATCAATTGCAAATGTAATCACACTGCCATCTTTTTTTTTATATGTATTTTCCAAATGCATCGATCTCTTGTATATATACATGGCAAAGACAAGAAGAGACATGTCCCTTCATGTCTATTCATTAATCTAATTTATTAAATTTAACTATATAGTTATTATAAGAATAAATATAGATTAACTTTATATATATATGCATATTAATACATAAAATAATTATTATATATATATATATATATCATTTCTCATAATAATCATATAGTCAGATTTATTTACTGACCGATGCTACATACATCAACAATTTTGACCAGGCCTGTACTGGGCTTTTCGAAGGTATGGCCCGGACCTGTGGCTTTTATAAGGTACAACCATGGAGAACTTGGGATGTACATGAACAGGAACTACAGTCTCGGAATGTATTTGGGATGCCATGAATTTATTTAACAAGTGAAAACAATAAGAGTATGGTCAAGAGATCATTATAAACTTTTTTGCAACAGCATTATATATTCTGCATTCATAGAATCGTAAACAACATCGGCCACATTTCCAAGTAAATAAAGCAGGGTTTGATTGAAAGTAAATGTGGCATGGCAGCTGCTAAACCATTGGGACTGATTGAGGTGAAGAGTCATGGTCTTGCATTTGGGCTGCCAAAGGAATTTTGTGACTAAATGTGGTACATGTGCAGCCCTAGACAACACATGATTTCCGCATCAAAATTTTACAACTGGATTCATCTATCTCTAATCCATACAAGTACGAATCCTTGCAATTTCATATCACTATTTGTATGAAGATCTATGGTTATTTTTCGTGTTTTTCAACAATTTACATGTATATTGTACATTTGTACCTAGCTGTATTGAACCTGGTTGATTATTTTTTGGAAAACAGTGGTAGCTGAATCCGAACTTGCATTTTTGGTTTAACGGAATGGATTTTGGCATTTATTGTTACCAGCTTCTTTAGAGTTTCTAATACGGCATGGGACAACTTTCATTTCGGTGTTCATCAAGGGCTTGACAAAATTGTGCAAGAATGTAATAAATCTTTTTCTGTGGTAGTTTCTGTCTGAATGTTGATTGAGACAGCTTTACTGGGGGCCACGACTAGGTTAAGTGATCAACAAAAAGATCAGTTGACTCAGAGAAGTGGAACTCAGCTCGAAAAACACGTGAAGTAGGGTGTACACATCAGAATTTGGAATTTTGGAGTAAAATAAGGGTTTTAGCAATTTTGGTGAAAGTGCTGGTCTAGATATATAGTGGCTTTGTAATTGTTACGGTGGTTTCATCGGTGCATGAAATCGTTTGTTTACTTGCTTATTCTACTTTACAAGATTACAAAGTAAATGAAATATGTATTTGCTAAACATACGAATAGAATTAGCTTGCAGCATATTTATAAGATATAGCTTTATTTACCATTTCATAGATATGCAATAAGTACAATCTCATTAGAGTGATCCTCAAATATGGACAATAAGTACATATAAATAGTAGACAGAGGTCGGTTAAGGCTATCAACCATTGGTAACTACTAATTGCCAACTCTCAATTAGTTGGGTACTAATCAATGCAAGACAAAACATAAATTATTTACTTTGCCAACTATAACAATATGAATATACTTTTGGCGATTACATTAGCCCCCCCGCCAAAAAAAATGTCGTTTTCGAGACGACACAAACAAAACTAGGGCTGGGCAACAAAATTGATGAGAATATTTACTGAGAAAGGGAGGATGAGAAGACCATTGGATGTTCAAAGGATGTTGGTGTGGATGCCAAAGAGTGTTGCTACTGAAGTCACTAAAGATGTTGCTTGGCCACCAACTCACATCTCCTTCTCAAGTCTACTCATATTCGAAATTGTTCGATCTCCTTCAAAGAGACACAATCAGAGAGACTCATTTGCTCGTTTCCACCTTGAAGATTATTCTTGCTTCCAAGATACTTTTTATTTCGTCTTGTACAATGACAATTATTCATTCGGTAGGGTCTTTTCCTTACCGGTTGTGCCCCTAGTATGAGATGGAATTCTACGCATACACAATTTTGGTGGTATACCCTTAGGGTCTTTGTTTGTCTAGGCAACAGTGTCTTTGTACTCCAAGAATTTTTTAAACATTGGTGCCTTCAGCATTTGGTCCCAATCATTGCCGACCAAGATGATTCTTGAGTTGTTTTTGTTGCCTAGGTTCACCTTCATCACTCTTAGCTCCTCGTACTTTATTGTTTTATCTCGCTCAATGTTGTGAGTTGTTGTGTCAGTTTGCCTTTAGAATCGTACAATATTTGACTTCATGGCCCACTATTATTGTATAGATTGTTATTTCTTCTATCGCGGTACCTGCTAGGAGTTGCATTGTTATTATTATTTTGTGGTTTATAAGGTGTGGGTTGCGGGGTTGATTGTTCCCCTTGTGTGAAGAGCACTTGTGTGCGTCTTGTTTTTAGATTGTGCATGCATTCCTTGATGGAATGCTCCATTACCTGGCAGATGTCACAAAATAATTTTTTAAGGCAATTATTTTTTGTATGACCTACTTTGTAGTTGGTGCACCAAGGTTTTTTAGTTTTTTTTGAATTTTCTTTTTCGACCTTTAGTTCATTCATCATTCACATTATGTTTTTCCATAGGGCTTGACATTTTTTAGATTCTTTGTTGTTTGATGTTGGTTGTATGAATAGATTGTTTGCCTAGTCATCAAGGTCGTGGCGTACTTCATTTGGCAGTGGTAAGTGTCTGGCAATTCCTACCACTTGCTTTGTGTACATTCTTCATCAGATGTCTATGTTTCTTCGCAACTACGACTTTGGTTGATCCTTTTTCTCTTACTTCTTGGCAGACTTGGGCTTTCAAACTCTTTTGCAATTCTTCTAAATCGCTTTTGTCGTTAACTTTGTTCTCTTAGTTGGGGAGATCATCTCACGGATCCCTTTGTAGCTTTGTAGCCACTTGAGATTCTTGTTTTGTCTTTGTTTGGTTGTACAAGCATTAATTGTCGGGGGTACATCTCCTATTGGTGTTGCATTCTTACCCTTCCCATTGGTTCCTTTCCTCATACCATTGCAATATATGTTGCTTTCACTGCTCTCAATCATCCCAATAGTCTCAAAGGATGATAAAGTGTCGTGTGATAAGCCTTGACAATCGTTGCAACAGACAATCAACCTCCTCATCGATGCTGTGGTTGTCCAGATAGTACTCTGAGGGACCTCATTGGCGAGAGCTTCCCTCCAAATGAATTATCGTAACGAGATGTCCCAAAGATTCACCAAGTCTTGTGTTAGTTGATTCTCTTGTTCTTTGTTGGCTTGTATTGGTTCGTCAATAAGTCATCCCATTAGAATTCAAAGATATTTGCAAATTTTCTTTCTTTTATCTCAAAAACAACATTCACAAGTTCACCAATAGATATGCAAAATGAAACTTAATCAATGAACACAACCACCATAAAGCATGCAACACATAACACAGATTTTCACGTGGAAACCCAAATGGGTGAAAACCACAATGGGAATGAAAACCCACAAATAAAGTACTCGTCTGAAGTACGCCTTGTTTGGAGTTTACAAAGACACTGTTAGGTGCCACCCAGTTATGGGATTTTCCTCTAGCCCTGTTAGGAGTAACTCTGTTAGGAGATTTCAGACTCAAGTTAATGAGCCACTCTTTTAAGAGATTTACAAACTAGCAATCACACCTTAGTGTGCAATGGGAACGCCGTAGAGTTATGGAAAGGTTATTTAAGTATTTTTCCCTTTGTTTATCACTCCTTCTCATCCTCTCTAGATCTCCTTATAATAAATTGATAACTCTTTCCCTCTCTATGTCTCCCTCTGTATCTCCCTAGATCTCTTTCTATCTTTACCTCTTGATCTATCTCTATCTCTCTGTCTGTTTTTCCCCATCCTCTCACTTTATATTCATCTATATATCTATCCAACCATCTCTCTCCATCACCCCCTTCCTATAACTTTTAATCTCTACATCTCTATATTTCTTCTCCCATCTCTCCCTCTATATGTATCTTTGTCTTGTCATCTCTCTATCACTCTCTATGC
>MU227782.1:490193-517688 GCA_018584345.1 Thuja plicata | reverse complement strand
AATTTAGTTCTTCCAGGAAATTCTTCGTTATATTTCCAACATTCATCTTTTTTACCCATCTTGGAAAATGCAATTTAAGGTTGCTGCAATTAAGAAAATTTAAATAAAACCTCAAAGTTTGAAAATACTATACAAAACAACGAAGCCTACTTTGCAATTTACTAAAACTAAAAAACATTTAAGATTTGCAAATTAAAACTAAAAAAATTTAACAAAAAACGAATAAAACAATAACATACAAAAAAACATGAACACTTACCTCTTGCAAATGAGTTGTGGAGTGTTTTTGTTGACTCCTTAGTGCTCCCAATTCAATCGATGGCCTCCCCAAGTCTATTTTCATTGCCTTTTGTGCTCTTCCTTCTTGCTGCTTGGAAACTTATGTTTTCTCCTTTCTATTCTTTTCTCTCACCTTTCACTCTCACTTTTCCTCTTTTGCAAATAGGAGACCCTTTAGGGTTATAACAAATCGGAATGACCTAAAAAAGTAAAAAAAAACAAGTGTTTTTTTATGTTTTTTCATTCACTTCTTAGCTGAGCCGCGCGGCTGATTCATATCGATTCCCGCGGGCCGATTCATGCGATTCATGCCTAAGAATTGCCGATCTGATTCATCGGCTCCCAAAAAATCGGGAGGGGTGAATCGAATCGCGATTCACGTGATTCATGCGCGATTCTCGTTACATTGCAAATTTCGATACACAAAAATTAAATTTTTCAACATAAGGTTGTGCCATCAAGGGCCGTGGGCCCAATGTTAGGCAACCAATCCAGGTAGCTTCACTCACAAATTACCAATTATATCAGCGGCAATAATTCACAGTAGCTCATTAATTGAATATAGAAGGACCACAAATCAATGTCTATTTATTCAAATGTCAAATTGAACTGTGCAGCCAACAATTAGAGGGCTCTGTATAGCAGCAACTCAGAAATTGAAAAGTTCAGTTGCACTTGCAAAATGTCACTCCTAATGAAGAATGGTTAGATGGAAAACTTTTGAGTGGTTTTTATGGTTTTGGTTATTTTGGTTTTGAACACATTCCTAAGGAAAAAAGAGAAGTACTTTAAAAGCAAAAAGAAAACCATATATGTTTTGTTGGATATAGGGAACAATCTAAAGCATATAGACTACTAAATGTCTCTACAAATAGTTGTGAATGAGTAACTAGTTTATGTTGAAATCAAACAAGAAACATTTGAAAATGTTGGAATAATGAAGAGTCCATAGTGAAGCTGCAAACTTCAAAGGATCAACCAAGAAACATGCCTTCCACAAGAGAATGTTTGCAGAAGAGCTTGCAAGAAGAATTAGTCAATGAGATGCTTCAACTGATATGAATTGATATGACACAATGTACAAATGAGCTTTCCTTATATAGGCAAGGTGGTGAGGTAGTTACAACTACCCTTCATTGGAGATATTGTCATTGATGTCAAAGGGATTCGTTCTTGTCATTAATGTTGAACAAGTATTTACAAGATTGTCAAGAGCATATTGTCAAAAGTGTATTAACGTGATTGTTGTTGTCATTGAATCGGCCTAAGAGATATATCATTCAAGTGTATTGGACTATGTCAAAGAAGAACAAAGAATACGAGAAATGTAGTTCAAAGAATAATGATGCATGAAGACACATATTATGGGTAGCAAATATGGATAAAGGGCAGCGATTAAGAAGAGACCTCATCATGATTAGCAATTATATGTCTCAATATGGCTGACTTCACAAGAGCCATGGCACAGGGTGGAAGCACCAATGGAGTATTATTATGTGTCAGATATGTCAAGTTGAGTATTTATGCGTTTTACTTTAGCGGAGTATTTAACATGTGATTTACTTCATTGATTATTGGAGGCTTATTTACGGGTGAATGAAGGCGTGTGCAATTAATTATCGCCTGAACTAAAGACATCAATTGCCAAAACTAAAGACATCATATATAGAGCAAATAGAGGTCTTCCTTTCCGACTGGTGCATTCCAAGTTTTAAGAGAAGCTTGTGGAGTAGGTTCTTTATTGGTAGTGACCCCCGTTTTGTTTTCTGGTAACAAGACTCATCAATTCAGAGTCGATTCTTCTTGTGAATGTGAAGCTTCAACATACCAAGGCAAAATTGCTTAGACATGGACTTGGTAATTCCGTGACTATTCCTTCCTCTAAGTATCAAAGGCAAGGGTCCTATAACTGGCAGTTCACGGAGACAAGTATAAATGTGGAAGTGCAGAGTGCGATGATGAAGAGTAATGCAGTTCAGATCTAAAGAGATAATCATTAGCAAGGCTGAGTCAATAGACAATAATAATATTGTTTGAAGAATGAAGAGGGTAGCGATTGTGATATGGAAATAGCTATCGACACCACGATGCAACAAGCAATCGTAATGCACATAGTTTAAAAAGTCGGACTAGCCACGAACTTGGCAAACAAAAAAAAATTGGACTCGGACTCGGACTCGGACTTGCGAAAGGCTAGCGAAAGGACTCGGCAAAAGAAAAAAAACCATAGTTTTACATAAAAACAAAAAGAAATTAATGCATTTAGAGAACATAAGAGCCATAATTGATACATTACACGTCATATGAATCTCAAACACTCAATATTTGAAATATCATCATAGTTGCAAACTTTAAAATGTATAACAGCAGCATAAGTTTATAAATGTTTACAAAATTAGATATAATGATATGTCCAAATATGAATAACAGCAAGCTAAAGACTACTTCCTCCTCTTCCCTCTCCTAATATAACTCAAATTTTCACTCCTTGAACTAGTAGGTGTCGAGGCATTTAAAGGAGTTAATTCTTCCTTCAACATCAAAGTCCTCGTCTTTGTCATCCTCCATCTCACTGGAATCAGTTAATGCTGCTGCTTCTGCCACTGCACCTCTCTCTAAATCTGCAATATCTTCTTCAGTAAGGAGGATATCAACATCATCTTGTTCATTGATGGTCCAATCACCATATGGATCAATTTTGTCCAAGTCAATGGACTCATGTGAAACACCCTCCACCTTTCTAATGCGAATGCGAAGGTTATACCGAACGAAGACAAGATCACTGTGTCTCTTCTGGGTCAACCTATTTCTCTTCTTCGTGTGAATGTTCTCAAATACACTCCATTTCCGTTCACACCCAGAAGCACTACATGGCTGGGATAAAATACGGATGGCTATCTTTTGAAGATTAGTCGTGCCAACACCATAATTCTCCCACCATAAATCTACAAAAAAACATTTGGAAATATTAGAATTAGAAATTTAGAATTGAATAAAAAATGTAAGTTTGTAACAAATTAACAATCATTATTAAGTTTCTAATTTTTTCTTATAGTATTGAACAAAATGTTTTACTTCATTGTTGTTTTTCTCTCCTGTCAATTGCTTGTTGTGAAGAGAAGAGTCTCCCCTCTGCACCCTTGTAGATTGAACAATGAACATTTCCAAATTCATAAATAAGAATTGTCAAAGACTCAAACTCAACAATGAACATTTTGGTTCTTTAATTAACCTTATCTATTTTTGTTCTTATTTTATTCCCTTTTTTTTGGATGCTTATATTGTCATTTTTTAGTAATATATATGTTCATATTATTATTTTTTGTTCTTTTTCGATTTTTTTATTTATTTCTTATATTAATCTTATCCTTATCTTCTTTATTAATCATATTGATATGTACATTATTGTACATATATTATTATTTTTTGTCAATTTTTCATTTTGTGTTAAGATTTTGTTCTTTTGTTTATTTTTTGTTCTTTTTTTGTCATATATATATATATATCTATATATATTTGCTCTTTTACTATTTTTTGCTCTCTCTCTCTCTCTCTCTATATATATATATATATATATATATATATATCTTCTTTATTATTCATATTGATATGTTCTTATATACATAATTTTTTTTTTTCATATATTATTATAATTTAAGCATTTTTATTTATGTATATATCTCTTGTTCTTATATTAAATTTTTTTGCATCTTTTTTCTTCTATATTCTTAATTACTTATAGGTTTGTATTTATATATGTTGGCGCGCCCACTTATATACATATATAAGAACATATATATTAATATATATGTTCACACACACACACATCTATCTTGTTTTATTTCTTTCTTGGCCTTGGTTTTCTTTTGAGTCTTTGAGTTAGGTACGGTTTTTTGTGTTCTTTCCCTTTCTTTCAATTTCTTGTTGTTTAGTTATTTCTTTTGTTCTTCTTTATGTTCTTGGCTTTATTTTTTATATTTCTTAGTCCTTTGTCCTTTCCCTCCTCTCTTCCCCTAACCTAGTTTCCTCCTCTTGCCTCTATTTAAACACTTGAGTTTGTTGTTGTTCTATCTTTTTTGGCTCTCTAGCTATTGCTTCATCCTGATGATGGATCATGTAGTATGATCCGAAACGTTGATGATGACAATTTGCACACATTTTAATCCAAAAATGCTAGAATCGAACCTAATAGACTATGGAAACTACAGGGGTCTAATAGAACCCTCTTGTTGGCTCATATTGAGCTCGCGTCTTGTGAGCCAAAGTAGTAGGCATATGTGTACTTACACTGCTGTCAAGAACACCCTATAGCTTTTATATCTCAGCTCTGTATATCAATTTTGCCGGTTCTGCAAAAAAGAACATGCATCCAACTCCACACGTTTTCCTCGAATATGAAGAAGGTAAGCATTAACTCTATTAATGCTGCCAAAAGATTCCAGTTCACAAAAGTTGCACTTTAACAACCTTGTGCCCTAGATGTCCTTGGCCTACCTAGAAAATTTGTTGCGAATTGTTTAAGAAGAGACTTATGATCAAGAGGATCCGTAGCAGACTATTTCAGTAATGTGGAGCATTATATTTTCGCAGCTGCACTTGCCATGGAACTAGTTTTTGCTTAAGCTTCAGTCTCATGGTCACCTCCCTCAGCCTTAGGTGCATATTCAAATTCAGTTTTTTCACGACTCAACCTTATCCTCACTCTTGTCATGAGATCCCATTGTAACATTGAAACATGTAGTATAAATATAAATTTTATAAGTTTTTAATGCTAAAAGTTTTAGACTAGTTTCAATGCAGTTCGACAAATTTGAAAATAAAATTTAATTTTCAATTTGAATCTTGATGACAATATGAACATTGAACAATGAAAAATGAGCATTGCAATGAATCCATGAATACATATTCAAATTCAGTTTTTTCACTACTCAACCTTATCCTCACAAATGTCATGAGATCCCATTGTGACATTGAAACATGTAATATAAATATAAATTTTATAAGTTTTTAATGCTAAAAGTTTTAGACTAGTTTCAATGCCATTCAACAAATTTGAAAATAAAATTTAATTTTCAATGTTGAATCTTGATGACAATATGAACATTGAACAATGAAAAATGAACATTGCAATGAATCCATGAATATGCATTTGAAGCCATGTCTATGAAATAAGTATTAAAATTAAATCTTGAAAATTGAAGTTACCAAAAAAAAAAAAGATTGGAAAACTAGTCATAGAACCGTACCTTTTGCTTGAAAAACCCTTTCAACTTGGTTTAGAGTCCCTCTTCTTCCTCTTCTTCTTGCTCCTCACCCCTCTTGCACTTGCAACACCTCAATCACAGTCCTTCACTCACTCTCTTGCTCTTCTTCAAACTAGCTGTTGAACTGAAATTGTGAGTGAATGTGGTGATTTTGAGTCTTTTATAAAGTTTAGTGGGCATGGGGCGCGGGGAGGGACGGGGGGAAAGGGGGGTGCACTAGCCATTAAGTTACGACGCTTTGCTCAAAAACTAGGAAAAAAGGATTTTTTAATTTTGCATTTTTTTCCGCCATGGAGGGACGGGAAACGCTTGTACATCCTTGGGACAATTGAGGGTTGTCTGGGTGCCCTTGGGATTTCCTGGTGTCTTAGTTGAATCCTTGGCATCCTTGTGGTTCAATGGGGGGACGTACCCTTCCCATCGCTTTGTTTGGAGACATTCCCATCTCCGAAACCATGGATAGATATCTGTGCGAGTACTCTCCAAGTTGCAGAATACTTGTGAAGTCGTTAGCTGGGCAAGTAATCTCAAGTTTAAGTCATGAATATCTGTAGATGATTTGTAGAGGAAAAATCGCCAGAATTAACATGAAAAATTGGTAGGTTTCATGTAATTGTGAGGTAAAAAATTGTGATGTTGGATTGAAATATGCCAACATTGATTGAAACACGTTGGAGAATGTTAAAATGCGGTTCAGAATGCATATTTTACAAGGATTTTTTCTATAAAAGTTTAAAACCTTGCATTCGCCCCTCCAATCGATCTTGGTTTTCATTGAGTCTTTGTTGAGTTTATAATTTTCTGCTGAGTTTTTCCTGAGTCGAAAATTGGTGGATTGCTAAGTACTCTCCAAGTCCGAGTCTGCAAACTATGCCTGAACAATAGGGATTTGGGAGCAGGCTGTTCATGCCCATGGTTCCTGAATTTCCAGCCCTCACTATAGCTCCTATGGACTTGACTTTTGTGGTGAATTCCTCATCAATGATAGTATCAATGGCTGCTCGTTTGGGTACAACTTCGTTTTTAGGTCTTTGATCTTTTGATCAAGTGTGGGTGTGGGTTTAGTGAAGACCACATTATCTTCTTCATCTTCATCCTCTTCATCACTTAATATAAGCTTTCTCCTAGATCTTCTCAGGGTGACAACAGGAGTAGTGCCTTTTTCTTTCTTCTGTCTAGGTGTTGTCTTCCTCTTCTTCTGTGGAGGATTAACATCAGTTTCTTCCTTGTCAGATTCAATTTCCTCAATCTCCTCTGTTTTAACTGTTTCCTTTTTGCTCTCAGATATTGAAGGAGAGTCGGAGGTCTTGCCATACTTCTTTTTGAATGTATCAAGTCTCTTTCTTCCTCTCTTCAATATCTTAGGAATCTCAATTTCCAGAGATATCCCACTCTTAGCTTTGTCATAGGTTCCAAAGTAGGGTGACAGGTTCATTCACAAGAGCTTCAATGATATCTTTAGTGTCCTCATTATTAACTTCATATGGCAAGGGTTGTACCCATGCAACCCTAGGCTTTACTGCTTGTATATACACTTTGTCACAATCAACTAGAAAACATATTTCTTCTTTGTACTTCTCAACTAGTTGTTTGGGAATCCTATATCTACTTTGCATTTTCTGTTAGAAACTTTCAAAGTATCCATCCATGATCCTATCAAAATTATCTCCCATCTCAGCTATGAAATCATTAATTTGATGGATGATTGGTCTATCCTTTTTCCATACTACTGTTCCTTTGGAGGGAAAGAACTTCTCAACATGAAATAGTATGTAGATTAGAAGAGAACCAAACTTACATGAATTGGTTTTTGATACTCGGATGCTCTCCATGTTCTTTCTCAACTGAGTGAGTTGCAATTCTGCTAGGTCAAATACCAGATTTTTCTTGACAACTTTGTAGGCTAGGTCAACAGCTTCGCATGCAACACTGTTGGGTCTACTTGAGTTGTATATTTTGTGTGCTATCACATGAATACCAAATTTCATCTCCATGTCTGTTACTCCGTTGAGTCTCATGCCTCTGCCGTCCCACTTGGCAAGAGTTAACTCTACTAGTTCATCCCTGTTTAGGGTTTTGGTAGCTTTTGGCTTGTCTAGCACAGGGAACCCGGTAACACGGTGAATTATCTGCTTGGTGGTCTTCATAGGATGATCCAACCATAGTTGCATGTCGTGAACACGACTAAGAACATATCTCATCCACTTTGTTTGGAAGTCCCTCGGCATATGCATGAGATGTGTCAAAACCTTGGTTTTGAGGTGTTTATGCTCGGGCTTCAGTTTCCCCACTGTACATAACTTCTCATATGTTTGATTCATCTCACTGGTTGCAAGCTCCTGTATGTTGCAGTGATAGAAGCTACAAATGTCATTGACCAGTTACACTCTCGGAGGGATTAGGGAATGAGCTCCCATCAGGTCTATCTCTTTTGCAGCTGCTGGATGAAGCTTGAACAGGGGAGGATCACAAATTGTATTCCTTACTAGCATCTCCGAACCTTTCTTGACCTTGCTGCTAGAAGTGGATGCCATAATGCTCGAACGAAATAATCAAACTCCGCTTTCAATCACAAATTCGCACTGAATTGCTAAAGCTCTGAATTGACTTGTAAATTCAAAGCATTGTAAACAATACTCTTCACAATCCTTCATATATAAGAGTTTTTCAACTGTTAGATTATTTCATTAAATACTTCGTACATAGTAGCTGGTGTGGCTCAGGTGTTTCTCCAAGATTCACTCGGAAGCTTGGGGGAAACTAACTTACCAGTTATCATCATTGTCGACTCAGCTCGGGTGAGCTAGAGTGACTCAGGTGTAACTAACATTTTGACTCGGGTTGAACTACAATATGTCCTCATGCATCAATATGCGGATATGGACTGTATTGCTTTCCTGGAACTGATTTAGGATGGCTTGTTATTGCACAGTTCCATTCATCTCCTTACTTTCCTATTCTGTAATGTTGGATCCACCCATCTCACTGTTTAGGGTGTCATCAGATCCTTTATTGCTTTGATCTGAATTATCCGAGGATTTCCTTACCCATTGCTTGCTCATCTGAGCTCTGATTTCCCAGACTTTGGTTTTACCATTCTCAAAGCCAGTATCAACCTTTTCTCTGTTCATATAGTTCTTGCTCAGATGACCGAGTTGTTTACACACATAGCATCTCTTTAGTATGATCTCTTTTTCTGAAGTGAGGCTTCACACAATTTGCACCAATGTGTCCATATTCACCACAGTGACAACATCTGTACCAAGTGTTGTAATCCCAACCAAAAATTGCCTTGGCTAATTGTTCAGCAGGATTCCAATTCTTAGTTCTGCACTTGGAAGATTTATGACCTTGTTTTTTGCATTTGTAGCATTTTCCTTCAAACTTAGGTTTCTCTTTGCATTCACTTGCTCTATGTCCATGTTTGTTGCAGCTGTAGCATTTACCATTAAATTTTGACTTTCCATTGCTCCAACATTTATTTGATGTATGCCCTGTCTTACCACAGTGATTGCATTTAGGTCTGTTGTTCCTTTGAGCTCCTTGTTGTGAGGATTCACCTTGTTTAGTATATCCTAATCCAGTCTGTCCATGATTTCTTAGTTTTGTTGCCTGATCCATGCTAGTTTGTGAATTCACCATACTTTCATTTGTTTGCTTTTCAGTATTGAGATCATTCTGCAGGCTTTCATTTTCTGTCCTTAGGTTGACAACTTCTTGTGTTGCATTGTTGAGTTGACTTACCAAATCAGCTTGCTGAAGTGATAAGTGTTGGATTTCATTTTCATTTTCTTCTAATCTTGTACTCAGCAGTCTTTTATCTTCTTGTGCTATATTTCTGTCATCTTTTGCTTTGTTCTTTAGTTCCATGACTTCACACATTCTAATTGAGTGAACTTCCTGTTCTCTTTTCAACTTTCTGACTTCTTCATGTAAATTGAGATTCTTTGCAAGCAAGTCTTCAATGGCTACATCAGCTTCTTTTGAGCTTTCTGTATTTGCAAAATTCTTCAATTCTTTCTTCTATATAGTTCTTGTCATTCATCCGCATTGCTAATTCTTTTCTTCTCTTTAGGGAAAGAGAGAGTTGTCCCTTAAGTTTTATGATCTGATCCATGGCCACTTTAAGATCTATCTTTTTATTCTCAATGGCTTTCTCCAGTCTGTATGTTTCCATATCCTCTGATCTTTTCTCAAGCTGTAAAACTTATGATAAGAGAACCACTGCTCTGATACCAACTGTTGGAATTATATGATGTGCCCAATGACTGGGGGGGGTGAATCAGGAACCAATAAAACTTAATCCTTTTAATCCACAATTAGATTTGCTTATTTGCATGCATATAACTTGAAAGTAAAGAATCAGATACAACACAACACAATATTTGGTTACCCAGAAAGCTTCCAAAAGAAAGTAAAACTGGGGTGGGGATGATACCCACAAGATTTAGTACTGTAGTATAAATTTAGCCTGTTAAAGCTTACAATGACCACTTCTAATGGTCTGACCTGTTAGGAGCATAGAAAGGACTGTTAGGTCCACCTTGTTAAAGGATTTTGCTGATCCACTTGTGAGAATGAACCAGTTGATGATCTGCTTTGTGCAACTGTGATTGCTGAATAAGATCCTTTGAAATATAACTGATCACTTGAATGTGATAGATAAGTCTTTGTTGTCCTGAATACTTCTTCACTTATCTCAAACTGCCATTCGCATAATCATATCCATCTTCTGATTATACATTCATACTATATGCATTCTCATTCTCCATATTGGATAAACAAACTATCTTACATATATATCTTAATCTAATAAATAACATTGTAAGTCGGCTTGCAATAAACAAATATATATCTAACAATATATGCAAAATCGGCTTCATACTGTCACTTGGGTCCAAAAGACTACTCGGGTGATAAACTGTCACTCGGGTGACACTGTATACTCAGGTAACTCTGTATACTCGAGTAACACTGAATGACTAAGTGTCTTGACACTAATTGACAATATGTCTTGCCATAAGGTCTACAGTACGATAGACGAACAATGAGACCATCTTGTAACTCAAGGAAGTGCTCAACATAAAAGGCCATCTTGGGGCGAAGACCCCTGTGGGGGTTGATGCAAGTGGTATGAATGTACTACCTGTAGATGTCTTATCTGAAGCACTTGTTCAACTCTTGGTTGGGGGGAGGAGATGAGGAGGGGCATGAAGAGAGTATTGGAAAGGGGGGAGTCAGTAAATCTCAATCTCAAAAGAACCAAGGAGGGCCACGACCCCAGTGAACTAGCTTTGAGTCCGACACTAGGAAGCAACAAAAGAGGCAAGAGACTCTGAGGAGTAATAAGCAAGATTAGGGGTACCTCTTGTATCCCTTGTTGGAGTTAGCGAAACCACGGCGACGGTGCAGGAACCAAATGAGATTGAAGATGTCCTCAAGTGTGAAGTGGCGGGCAGCAAACTTAGCAAGAACAATACTGTGAGGAGTGGATTGTCGACATCTGATGATGCGCCGAAGGAGTAGAATCCGAACTCGCTCAATGGGAGCCCATTTAGACTCCAGAAGGGAGTGCCCCCAAACCACAAAGCCGTAAAGTATAGTGGCCCCCAAACCAGAAAGCCATAAAGAATAGTGGGCCAAATGTGAGTATCAAGAAGTGTCATCTTGGACTAGGTGTCCTGGAAGTGATGTTGGAAGCATTGTCTCTCAAGAAGGGCCAATGAACCATACCCATTGTTGATATGCGGCTGGATGGCAGGTCTCGGATTGAAAGGACCAGAGAACTTGGCCCCCAGGTAGGTATAGGAGGATTTAATCTCAAGCTTAGATATACCGAAGGTAAACTGAAGATGAGATGTGTCAAGACAATTAAAGGTTATCACCTTCGTTTTCCCCAAATTAACATTTAACCTTCTCAAGTCACAAAAAGAAGCCAAATAGTGAAGTTGTCTCTGTATGCCCTTAGGAGAAGAGGGCAAAAGAACATCATCCGTGAAACGTAGGATAGAGATCAAAATCTTGGTGGAGAAAGCACTTGTCACCGGAAACTCCAACAGATGCTCATGTAGAAAACTCCTCTAACTCGTCAATGTAGATCCCAAACAAAGTACGGGACAGGGGACAACAGTGTTCAACACCAATGGTACTGTTGATGAAGCTAGGAAAACCACAGGGAGTACCAATGTCACGAAGTTTTGAAAAGAGCCTACTGTGGTACCGTGTCAAAGGCTTTGCGGAAGTCTACAAAGCAACAATAAACCTTTGAAGATCGATGACTAGCCTCCTTGATGATGGTGCAAAGAGTCAATATTTGATCCGTAGTCTGATAAACTTGCTTGGAACTAACCTACCCTTTGGCACAAGTGTGACGTTGCTCAGACTGCCTAGAAAGGAGAATGTTAAGAATTGTGGCATAGAGCTTTGAGAAAGTGTGGCTGACCATAATGGTCTTGTAATCACTGGGGTCAGAGGTAGGACCCGCCTTGTGGATCAGATGGATGATGTGATGGGACCAAGACGGTGGAAACCCCATGCAGACCACCTGATTAAAGAGGTTGGAAAGATAAGTAGCAAAACGAAATCACCATGCTTAAAAAGCTCAGCATGAAAGCCTTCCTCATCAGTAGCCTTGCTAGTATTCATGGTTCTCACTGCTTCCAAATAGTTGTATAGGTGAAACGATGGCAGGAGGGGGGGTGTGCCTTGAATGGTTGGCTGACCAGGGATGTCATAAAGTCCGGAGATATGGGAAATTAGCAAATTGTGGTCCACCTCGGGAAGGAGGGTGGAGTGGCAGGGAAAGAGAGTGAGCCAAAAGGTTTTGGGGGAGTGGAAGAGGGAGGTCCGAATGACAATCCAACGTTGGGAGATGAAGAGGGGTGAAGGTGAGTGAAAGTTAAACAAAGATTAGCATCTGTGTTTAACTTTCACTCACCTTCACCACTCCTTCCCCTTTCTGTAAACTTCCTTCCTCAAACTTTCAGAAAGAGGAAGGAGGGGTGAAGGTGAGTGAAAGTTAAACATAGATGCTAATGGATGGCCTTACAATCATCATCATACCAACAATTCATAGGGCAAGTGTGTTTAGGCTTGGGAGGGGAGCCAGAGGGGGTGGTGGAATGAGGGAAGGGAAATAAGGTAGCTTCCCAAATGGCAGTGGAAAGGCGGGAAAACTTGGCGGTGACGCAGTCCAGAGGGCAGAAGAGGGAGTCAGGAGGAAGAGGTAGTATGAGATGATGTGCAAAGAGGTTGTGGTCGCCCTTGTCAAAGAAGAACAAGGTATAGGGAAGGGGAGAGGCGGATTGGAGGGGGAAGGATCGTGTAGGGAAGGCGGCAAGAATGAGGGGCGAGTGCAAAAGATAGAGAGATGGAGGGAATGGTCGGTCACCTAAAGGGAGGGGGTGATGGAGAGGTGGTGGATGGAGGGGATGAACGACTGAATGGAAAGAACATAATCAACAACACTAGCTCGACCACCATGAGGCCTGCAAATGAAAAAGTGGGAACTTAGGAAGCAAGGAAGCCGATTACAGACCATAAGATTCAATGATTCACAAAGATGTATAAGATGCTTGCCGTACTTAGTGAAGGGACTCAAGGAGTCAGTTGAGGACCTGAGGAGGCCCAATAAAACAGGATCCATATTATCAATGCACGAGGAGTCAACGACCCGATCATGAAGGGGAGACAGCGCAACTTGAGTACGTGTGTTGAAGTCCTCGAGGATGAGAATGTCATCAACAACAGAGAATTGAGTGATGCTATCAAAGAGGTCACTGTAGGGATCACCGTCGAGACCATTGTGGATAGCATAAGAAGAGGATGTTGGGGGAAAGTAACAAACCAGGATGAATAAATCCCTGGGATGGGAAGCAATATGGCTGAAATGGATCCACAAGAATCTAGCCTAGGCATCAGATAAGACAACCGAAGTTTGATTCAATAGTCGATTTTTAACAAGGCACGCCAACCCACTCTAACCACAGACACCTCCAAAACACCTAGTTTCATTTCTACAAACAGAAAGCCAATGACAACCCGCAACGCCAGGGAGAGGATGAACAAGGCTCTCATGTGTCTCAGTGAGGCAAAAAATGCTTGAAGAGCCCAAAGCATCCTGAAGCAAACCTAGCGATGACCAAAAGGATCCATTACTGTTCCAGTAATTGGCATTGAGGATTGAATCCATTTTAGGATTTGACATCTGCAGGTGACAGGAACGTCATTTGATAGCAGTAGCGGGGTGGCCTTTTTCCCACCTGGGTGGGAAAGAATCGTTAATAACAACCTTCAGGGTGCGGATGACAACCCACTTACCATTCCGTTTAGCCTCAGCGACAAGCTCCTAGGAGTGTCTGAGTTTAGACATCTATCTTCGTGAGATTCTCATCGAGGTAAACTTTCGTGGGTAATGGGAAGAGCTTGCATCTGGCTCTGAGAACGTAGAGACAATGAACAACAGAATGAAATCAAAGAAAGAGGGTGGAATCATATCCAACACATGCTCTGTCCAAAATGATACCGCTTAGGACAAGGTAATCGCCTAGAAAAGATGCACTAGCAAGCATAGGTCCGTGGAGAGTTAAGGAAGGCCACAAACTTTGAGATTAAGTTCTTTGAACCTCCTTGTGTGTTCTTTAGCTATATTGGACTGAACAAGTTCTACAATCCCTGCCAGAGGAGGATTATTGTTGTTGCCATGGACCGATGCCCACGATTTGAGATGTTTTTCGATTTCGCATTTGAGAGTATCTTGCATCGTGACAAGCTCGGTTTGCTTTGCTCTGAGTTCTAGAATGTTTGTATCTTTCCTAGTGTCATGTTTAATATTGGTGTTTAGGAGGCCCCGAAGTTCATTGTTCTCTGCTGCCAACAAAGAGACCCTAGTTGAGATATCATGTAAAGAGCATTTTAAAGCTTGGTTTTCCGTTTCTAGTTTGCGCACACGATGGAGTAACTCCTGTAAAACAATCTTTGACGAGGACTTCCACTGATAGGTGTGGAGAGGTTTAGAGCACTTGGGGGGAGGGAAGAGTCGTTCGCTGCCAAGTCCATGGGAAGTCAATGCAAAGACTCCCAAGGAAAGGAGGAAGAAGGGTGCGACCACCGCAGGGCCACACACAGAGGGCACGTGGGGAGAAGCAAAGCGACACGATGCATGCGCAAGTCGTGCAGGCTATGCGTGGGGGAGGGATGGTCATTGCGGGAGGGAAATAACAGTCTATTGTTACGATCTATTCTCTTCTCAATATGGTCGTTATGATATCAAGCCTCACTTGAAGGGATGTCATCGTATCAACAAGATTTTGCAAATGTGGTTCCCTAGCCACCTGATTGTTTCAAGCTCTTTCCCTTTCTTCTTTGGGCCATGTTTTCTTTGGTTCACCGACAATTCAACGAATGCACACTGGTATTTTTGTTATGGAGCTCTTGTTCGCACAACTTGATTCTTGATTTGACACTTATTAATTGAAATGGTAATTAGGTTGAATGAACAATTGGGTAGTAGTTGTCCAAGACTCCAGAGTACTCAATGAAAGCACAAGAGTACTGAAGAACAAAAAGAATTATAAAAACTCTCTATTTGAATTATATGTAGAAGAATCACATTCCTTATGGTCCACTCCAAAAATAAATGGAGCCCAACTAATCTATGTTACACAACCATTTATCTCTAGTCTACTTGCATATAATGTCTACATTTAATTCTACTCCCTTTGTGAGTTTAGTGCGGCGTATAACTACCCTACTATAACTTTAGTAGCAATCCTAGCTCCTGCCATAAACACAAAATCTAGACCAAGACTCTAATGACCCTCTCTAAATGTTTTTCTTTTCTATGTTACACTGAAACGTGTATCCTATCCCTAGGGGACTCGTTTTCGTCGTCGAAATGTGTTGGGGGATAGTGGGACGAATAGGAAACATCCCCCAACCATCCTCGATTTCAAAAAACAACAAGAATCCATAGGAAATGTCCCTTGACATTTGGGGATAGCGATCTGTCCCCGAAACGCCTTGGGGACGTTTGAAACTTAATTGATCCATCCCCGAAACAAAAAAAGCGACCCCGAAATATTCAGATGATTTTTTACATTAAAAGTTAAATAAAAACACTTTTTAAAAAAAAAAATTCTTTTCACCAAATCGACAATGTGGGGTGCCCACAAGGTTTGAATTTGTGCCCATGGACGATAAAATTCGTGATTAAATATGTTTAAAATTTTATATATTAAATAATAAATATTAAAATATATTAATATTATAAATCTAATATTTACTTAAAGTTTTTTGATATTCATCATAATAAACATATGTTCAAAATATTATATTAAACAAAAATATATTAGAATTATAAATTTATTTTGATAGCTTTTAAATATTTAATTATTAGAATAAAAAACCATTCAAGTTATATTCTTTATCTGCCAGAGGGAGATAGTGACTCAGATGATTCTGAACCTTTGGATATTTGATAGTTAGAATGAGGCTTAGTTTCATAGGCTGTGCCTGTAGCCTTTTATATTTTGATGTTTGAGACTTTTGGATAGATGTTTGAGACAATTTGATTTGGAAATTTATATTGATAGACTTTTGATGTTTGAGACCTAGGATACTGGGTTCGACCCTGGACCCCCCCGGACAAGGATAAATTTGAACCAGTTTGGGGTCCGGGTCCGGTCTGCATGTGGGTCCGGGCAGGGTCCGATCCACAGGACTGAGTTCGAACCTGGGTTGCGGACGGTCGAATCGGGGCGAACTTCAAACAATTTTTTGAACTTGCCGTGAACTGGTCACGAACTTAGCGCGTGGGTTAAAAAAAACGTTAGTTTATGACAAATTTAATAAAAATTTGGCATCCACAACCCTAAAAAGGTGATGTTAAAGGCTTTTTTTTACTTCTAATTCTTATTTGTGGTGTGCAAATAGGTTATTTTGTCTTGAGCAAGAGGAAATAGGTGCTTGAGCAAGAGCTTGGTTGTGCAAGGAGTTGAAAGTTTGATTTGTGGACCTTCTTCAAGTGATTGTGCCTCATTTCTACACCTTGTCAAGCTTACAATGAGTGGAAGAGGTAAGTTCTTATTCCATTTGCTTCAAGTTTTTGTTTTTGTTTATGCGTTTTATTTTATTTTCATTTCTCTTTCATTGTCCATTATTTTCTAGAATTTTTCATTCTCTTGTTTTATATTGAATATGTATACAAATTTCTTGCCATAGGAAAAGGAACTACAATGGCATCTACCTATTCCTCAGTAGGCAACCACAATATTGACCAAAGAGTAGAACCCCCTTCTGGTTCTCCTATGTGGAAGTATGTTGATATTGTAAGTGCCCTTCCAGGAGCTGGTGCATTCTGTTGGAAATGTCGGGGTTGTGATGCAGTAAGGAATAGTTCATATTATCGTGTGGTAGGCCATTTGTGTGGATTCCCTGGAAGAGGAGTCAAGAAATGCCTTGGAAAAAATGAAGCACCTATACCAAATGCAACAGTATTACAATATATTGCAGAGCATGAGGCAGCAGAAGAGAGAGAACGTAGACAAATTATAGCCAATAGTAGTAAAAGTAAAAAAAAAGCAAAGGGAATGCAACCCCATTCTGTAGATGTTGTGATAGAAGATCACCCCTTTTTTACTACCTCAGTTGGCACTGAAAGTGAAGCACCCCCTACAAACACACTTAAAAGAAAGGGACCACTATAAACTGCATTTCAAAATCAGAGTCGAGAACTTGCCAACATTGATGTGGCAAGATGCGTGTATGCAAATGGGCTGCCTTTTAGTGTTGTTCGCTCTCCATATTGGAAGCAGATGTTGAAAAGTGCCAATGAAGCTCCAAGAGGGTATAAGGGCCCTGGTTATGAGAAAGTAGGAACCACCTTGTTGGATCAAGAAGTCAAGGCAGTTGATGATCAATTGAAGCCCATCAGGGATTCATGGATTGAGTCAGGAGTATCCATTGTTTTAGATTGGTGGAAAGATACTAGAAAACGTCCCTTGATCAATGTCTTGGCGGTGTCTCCTTAAGGGGCAATGTTTTTGAAATCTGTGGATTGTGAGGGGCAAGTAAAAGATGGGCCATTTACTGCTAATTTTCTCATCTCCGCCATTGAACAAGTGGGTCCTAGAAATGTTGTCCAAGTCATAACAGACAACGCAAAGAGTTGTAGAGCAGCTGGTTTGTTGGTTGAAGAGTGATATCAACACATATTTTGCACACCTTGTGCAGTCCATTCAATCAATCTTATGCTAAAAAAGATTGGGAACAAGATTGGGTGGATCAAAGAGGTGTACACAGAGGCTGAGGACATCCAGATGCTTGTCAGAAACCACCACATGTCTTGGAATATTCATAATGTTCTCACGTTTGGAGCTACTCAATGTAAGTGAACTTGAACTCAAATTAGTAATTTAAATTTTAATATGTTGATTGTGTTATGTGTATTTACATTTTGTTTTAAACTTTGCTATTTAAAGTATGTATGGTGTATGATGTATCTACTATCTAATAGTTGTATTTTTTTGGTTCTACTTCTAATTTATGTTCCAGGTTGCCAAGACTCGTTTTGCATCGAATTTAGTCGCCTTGAGACGACTTGTGCAAGTCCAAGAGGCACTTTGCAATATGGTAATCGGCAACAATTGGGCTATACAGAAGCAAAGCAACAGTGAGAGGGCAACCAAATAAAGCAAAGGATATTGGATGACTCATGGTGGGAACGTATGGAATATCTCATTAAGTTCACCGAGCCCATTATGAGCTTGCTTAGGTACACTGATATGGATAGGCCTTGCCTTGGAGAGATCTATGATGGCATAGACTCAATGCTTGAGAAGATCAAGCAAATTGTAAATGAAAAAGAGTAAGATCCTCAACAGACCTTCTTGAAACAATTGCAAGCAATTATTGAAGAACGATGGAACAAAATGATCACTCCTCTACATTTGCTTGCCTATGCATTGACACCCAAATGCTATAGCACCCAATTTACTGATCAACCAGGAAGGCTGCCTCCTTATAGAGATGTAGAAGTGTTTGATGGGTACAAGACAATATTTGAAAGACTCTTTACTGATGATGATATGCGAGATGTGATTACGGATGAGGTCATAGAGTTTGTGAATACAAGAGGTCTAAGTAATGATGCTCTTTGTCATCGGTTTAGGAAGGATGCTCATAGTTGGTGGTAACTCCATGGACAAAGATTCCAAATGTTGCAGCCCCTTGCAATTAAAGTTATATCACAAGTAAGTTTTATTTTTTTATTTAGTTTGAAGTTTACTTTATCTTCATGACTAGCTGTAGCAACTTCCAAGTAATTTTTATTCTATAAGATCAAGTTTTAAATTTATTTTAATTGTTTATTGTCTTGACTCTTGTCTTCATAGGTTGCTAGTTCATCTGCAGTAGAAAGAAATGGGAGCACATATTTGTTCATCCACTCATTGAAGCACAATAGGTTGCAATCTAAAAGAGCGGAGAATTTGGTATTTGTGCATTACAACTTGCGTCTTGTCTCTCACAAGACTAAAGAATACAATGAAGGGGAGACAAAGAGGTGGGATATAAATGCAGAGCTTGCGGACTTGGATGCTTCCACATCTCGGCTTGCACTTGATGAATGTGAAGATTTTGAAGCAAATACTATTATTGGTGCAGCTGACCCCATTGGCCTTAGCTGTATTTGTGACTCAACTAATGCCAGTGAAGAAGAAGAAGAAGATGAAGAAGAAGAAGATGATGAAGAATCTGAATAGAATATCAATAAATTTTTAATCCATTAGTTGAACTTCAAACAATGATACTTGAACTGATATTCTGATTTAATTTTAATGTTTTGAATCTTTGATGTTGAACTTAAACTTGAAGTATATGATGGTATGATCATGGATTCATGATTCATGATGCTATGATTACAAATTTACAAGTGTTTTTATTGTTTAAATGTTTACTTTTTATGATACTATGTGACATTCTAATCTTAACTCATGCTTCTAGGCTGTATAAATATCAAAATATGTATATATTTATATAAAAAAATTACATATTTTTGTTCTAACGAAGCTGAACCCAAAATCCTTTCAAAATTTTGCCGTACCAGGGAACCGGTTCTTCAAACTCGAAGCCGAACTCGAACTCGAACCGGCATCCTAGTTTGAGACTATTGTTATAATGCTGTTATACTGATTTATACTGCTGCAATTATCATTTATTGTTGTTATATTACTGTTGTAACTCGCGAGTTGGTGATTTATTTGCATATTGTCTTGTTAATAATCAATTATGGACATATCTCTCTCTTTCCCTCTCTCTATCTATAATATATTAATATATTTTGAAATATTCACACACACATATATTTTAAAAATTTGAATACTGTCATCCCCTACCGTCCCCTATTTTTGGCTCTTTAGGAAATGTCCCAGAAACCATAGTAACGAGAATTGTCACTGAATCGCTGGTTCAGCGATTCGATTCACCCTCCCTGATTTTTTTGGAGCCGGTGAATCAGATCGGCGGTTTTTTGGCATGAATCGCCTAAGGAAACACATCACGTGCCGTTCCTCTGTCCCCATCCCCGAAATGCCGTGGAACATAGTGTTTTTTAATGTGATGCAATGGCATTCAATATTCCTTACAGGTGTGGGAGTAGAAAGATTCTTAGAATTGTAAGTAAAACTCCAAGATCCTATGAAGCTTGAACTTCTGTCTGCTTACCTGTTGATTCTCAGACTGCTTTCAAAACACCTTTGCTTGCCAATTGCGTGCATCTGACATGCTTCACCAGAAGACATAACTAATGAAGATGTTTGTCATTATTCACTTGCTCATCTATAAATTATTTCATTACTTAACTGCCATCCAATGCATGAATTGGATCCTATGTCACCTTTGCAAGCTTGTGCAGCAGGATGTAGCTTCCAAGTGACATGCTTTGCTCTGTCCATGACATTAATATTCATATTCAGACATTCACATAATGCATCATCGTGTTTAAAAAAGTAAAATTTCATTGTTTTCATTATGACTAAAGGTCCCCCCCCCCACACCATACACACACACACACACACATCTAGCTGTACATGAATTCAAGATTCATGTTTGGACATTCACATAATGCATCAAATTTGTGATTCAATGTTCAATGGTTCAAGTCTATCAGCAGTGAAAAAAGTAAAATTTTCTTTGTTTTCATCATAGCAAAAGGTTTTGTGGCTACAAAATTCCAAAATGTTGAATACTAAACATGGCAGTAAAAGAATAGATCTAAATATATCCAACTATCGATAACCAGAACTCCTAGAAATGGGCCTCATCTAATAAGCTTTATTATTAAACTCAACCTCTTATCTTTGAGTCACTCCTTATATGAAATGTGACCGCAACCAATTGCTGTTTCACCTCCTTTTCACGAGTCTTTTGAACAGGGGATAGCCAGGGGACATCCCAGTGTTCTAGATGTGGCTTAGAGGATGGGGTCATTAAGGTTAGACATGGGTGTGTCCCTGTGCAACTCAGTAGTTTTCTGATGTTTATCAAAACTAACTATTGCTTTGTGATATTGGGTATGATAATTATGGAGCTCAGATAAGGTTTTTCTTGGTTCAGGGTGGTGCAGAAAGGGAGGCAGGCCTGATGCAGATCCTCACTGAGCTGGATGGCTTCAAAGTTTCTACAGAACAGGTGGGGCTATGTTTTCAGTATCCTCTGCTGTTTTTTTTTCTTGGTCTGCACTGTTTACTCAATGTTTCTTGATATTTTGCAAAAGTATAACTAATTTGATTAGGGACTTAGGTTCTTCTAGTGGGCGCTACGAACAGAAAGGACCTATTAGACCCTGCTCTTCTGAGAAAAGGTCGAATAGACAAGATCATAAATGTTGGATTGCCAACAGAGGAAGGCAGGCTTGCAATCTTAAAGGTATGCTGAAGTTGAAAAGCTCAGATTTACTCAGTAGCTTAATTAACATTTTAAAGTAGTTAGAATATTGATAGGAAAATCAAGTGATCAATGATTAATCTGCTGGAGTATGCAGGTTCATGCTAGGAACAAGGCTTTTAGGTCTGAAGAAGAAAAAGAGAAGTTGCTGACGGACGTTGCAGAAGAAACAGTGGATGCAAGTGGAGCAGAGCTGGCAAATATTTTGTAAGTCTGGATAGTTATTTGTAACTTATGTCAGAATTTTGTTCGAATCCCATTTGGTGATTATAATTTCATTTCAAATATATTGAGATGTGGTTTTTCAGGAATGAAGCTGGAATTTTGTGTGTACGGAAGGACAAGGATGTTATTGAAAGGGAAGAGCTAGTGGAGGCAATGAGCAGGGTTGGTATCTAGGTCCATAACAAATACTCTTGTTGTTGATATATAAAGCATTATGTGGCCATTTATATTAAAATGCTAATATTTTTCAAAAATCAATATTTACTGTTTATTGATACTTTTTTAAGGTTTTAAACATATATTATAACTTTTGGTACTTCTAATAGAACACAATTCTACTATGAGGGAGTGGGGACTGAATCAGTAGTAGATAATAAACTTTTGATCCTTAATAAATTTAAACTTTTAATTAAGTTGTCAAACTACAACCTGAAAATTGAATCTGAAACCAGAAAGAAATGCAACCACACAATGAAGACAATGCAGAAGATTTACGTGGAAACCTAGGATGGGGAAAACCACGGTGAGAAATGCTGCTAGGATCTACTGTTGTAATCCAGCCTAACAGTTGAAATGTTTACAAAATTTTTGGGCACCAACCCTAGGAATCACCAAATCCCTTATCAAAGCACCGACTTTTCAAAATCACAACTTAATGACCTGAGCACCAACTCAACATTCTTAAAGCACCAACTCTAAGAACGTAACAATTTCAAATTATCACTGATTTCAATATCAGAAAAATTACACAGCTTCAGAGTGTAGAACACAGATTTACTGAGAAGTGGGGGCTGTGAATCAGTAGTAAATAAAACTCTCTCTTTGTTCAATTTAAAACCTTATAAAACATTTAAGCCTTTTTAAATCTGAGTTCTGAAGGAAAAATACCAAACTGAAGTATAAAACATCACACAATGAACCCAGTACATAGAGAAATAGGTGGAAACCCAAGATGGGAAAACCACGGTGAGAAATGCTGCTAGGATATCTTAATCCAGCCTCACAGTTAAAATAATTACAATAGTTTTAGGGCACCAACCCAAGGACTCACCCAACACTTCCTACTTCAAAAATGCCAACTTTTTCAGATACAACCTTATCAAAATGAGCACCAACTCAATACCCTTAGAGCACCAACTCAGACTACTACAATAAAGTTTTGACCTCTACTTCAAAGTTTGAAAAAACGTGTTTTGACAGACTGATATAACAATTAATTTCCTTGATCATTTTGAAGAATGAAACAAATTATCTATATTTAAGAGATCAATCTAATGTCTCAGAATTCTGCAAGATCATATACTGGCATAAACGTCAAATATTTTTTAAAAATTTGCAAAGATGTATATTGACGCAAAGACAAACTGTCCTTAAAATCTGCGAGATGATGTACTGAAGCAGCCAACCTGAACATACTAAATGATTTCTCTGTGTATCTGAAAGTATTCTGTAAACAATCACAATCTGAGAACACCTCTTTGTTGTATGCCTAATCACAGTGTTTCTTGTCATCCAATAAACAAAAACTTTAGAGTCAAAAACTTTAGAGTACTCTGCCACCAAAAGACTCAAGCAACATTGTAGAAGTATTATGTGTTTAGAACTTGTTGGTTCCTAAAAGGGTTTATGCTAAAATAACCACCAAGCTGATCTCTCAATTTCCTATGGAGAAGCCAACTCCAATTATCAGAAATTTCCAGGACTTGGACCAACTAACAAGGATCTACTCAAACCCTTCTGCACTTTGGGCTCTGCAAAACCTGGGAGTGTAATCCCTTAATGCCTTTACAAGCACTACACCATACTTGTAAAAGACATTAAAACAAAGCAGATAATCTCATATACAGGCTCAACAAAGAGGGAGGATAATCAGGAACAGCTAATTTCTCAACCACTTGTAGCATGAGATGAAAAACAACAACATAAAAGTAAAAGGAATTAATATTTGGGTGCTTGCTATATCCTGAAAATAAAGTAAGCCCTGCATAGATCAGTGCTTATCCCAGGGCCTGGAGTTGAACAAGAGAAACCAAACCAATTTCCATTAGTGAATATAACATAACCAGTAGATCTCTTCCTCATTAATCCCTTACATTAATAGATCTTCTCTTGCTGTCACAAAACTCTTCTAATAGATCCAATCTATCTACTCAAAACCGCTACAAGTTGTTTAAAACAATTTAATTCTTCCCTTGGAAGAAAGTAAAAAACAACTAACACATTTCAGGAAATCTGAAATGATGAACTCAACACATCTTTGATGCTTTGTATTCTAATGAAGATGAGTACATAATCTTGGAGAGAATCCTGCAACATTAAAATCTAAACACACAAACTAGTTATCATTCATTCATGGAAACACAAATTTACAGTCTACTAGTTCTATCTATGACTTTCAGATTCTACACTAACTCTATTTTCAGACAACTTACTAAAATTTCAGAACTGGAACCATTAAAATTTTGGAACCCTTTACAATGAAGAAAGAAGAGAAGATAAAGAGAAGAAGAAACTCCAGATTTGTCCTGCTGATGACAAGTGTTCTTATCCTAATCGGATTTGCCCACTCATCCCTCTTTCAAATTGCGTATTTTCAATTTAGAAACAAAATATCCCCTTTGTGTGATTCACGTGAATGCATACTCCACTTGGGTAAAATTATTCCTTGTACTTGCATATTTTGATTTAAAAACGTAATCTATTCCCCTTTACAAAATGTGTCATATTATTTTGCATTTCATTCTGAGTGTAAATAACTCACTTTGTTGCAGCACATTTAACCTGCTGGTTAAACAAATTTCACTTAAAAGTGAAAACCATTATTTCACTCTGATGACTTCGACATTATGCCTTTTTTAATAGTGAAATAAACCATTTACTGGAAATAGCATGTAGCATTATTATCCTTCTGTTACAATTTCACATGGGTGAAAATAATAAATCTGAAGTTGCATTTTTTTCTTCCACTCTTCATTTATTATCCCCTCTTCTTCTGGAATATATTTTGCACCCTTTTCAATAAAATCAATTTGCAGTCTGTTAAAACTTCTTGTAATCTCATCCCTTAAAACTCCTCCCGAGTGAAAAACCAAAAATCTAAGTTGCTGGTTCGGATTCGGGGACGGATTCGGGTTCGAGAATCCGGTTCGTGGATTCGTGAATTTTTTTTCCCATTATGATTCTATGGGTTCGTGTGTATATATATATATATGCATTATATATGCAAAATAATAAGAGAAATATGCATAATTCTAAAATTAAATCATTTCATAGTATGAATCTATGATGCTTGATCATTGATCAATACCAAATCTCAAAAATAAACATTAAAAATTATTTACCAATTACCTTGTAATATGGTATCAGAGCCGATTATATTTGAAAAAATTTCTAATTTCTTCATTGAAATTTTTTAATCTAAATTTTTCAAATTCCATTTGGGGTCTGTTCTTCAGTGATTGTGGAATTTTTTTGACCAGTTCTTGCAGATCTCTCTGCCAACACTTGTGTAGGGTTGTCATCGTTGTTTTTCAGGATTGAAGGGTTGCAACAGACGACGTCTATATTTCCCACGCCTATCATTTTTCGTGGGTTTTTCTGTCTGCATTATCGTCGACGACCCCTCCTCCTTCCACGTTGGGCATCATTGGTGGCTTCTAACGCTGCCATACTGGTTCAAAACAACCATTAACATGGTCGGTTAGCCTTCAACTAGTCTCACGACCCGTCTTTGCCTGTGTTTTTGCCGACTTTTGTGCTCAAACATCGCCTTCTCTGCACATTTTCTCTGCTCGACGAGAGTTTTTTGGCTTGTTTTTATCACATCCGACCAGATCCAGACCCTGCCCGGATCCAGCGCGGACTGGTCCGTGAATCTGGACCTGGATCGGACCCAAACCCGAATCCAGGATCCAGGGCCCGAATCCGGTAACTTAGCTAAAATTACATTTTCTACCACTCTGTAAAACATCCCCATCACTCGGTAAAACTTTTCACATGGAAACAATTTCTTTTGCAAATAAAGCAACTAGTATTTTGTTTCATGTGAAAACATTTGCACTCTAGAATAAAAACATTTTGCCCCCTTTGTAAACACTTTCACCTCCATGTGTGCTCTATACAAAGAGTGTCTTCATCTGCGCAAAACTAATTGTTACTTTGCCCTCATTCAATGATCTCATTTGAAAAGTAACAAAACAATACAAGTTAACTGTATCCTCCTTCAAGTCTTTTGCCAAAAAGAAAAATACTCCAATCTCTTTAACTGCTACTCTGCTCCATGTTGACACTTGTTGCAAGCCACTAATATTTGCATGGTACCAAACTTTGCTGCTAAACAAAAGAAAACAGCAATGATTTCCCTTTTACCATGCTCCCATTGTTCTTTCCATTTCTTCATGTTTGTTGCCAAATAACTCAGAATGAGTTGCAGGCTGTCATTAATAAATCTGGGCTTTTTTGAGTGCTGTATGTCACTTAAAAAAGCTTAAAATTAACTAGAAAATGCCCCCAAGTCATAGGGAGCCTTGTTGGGAACATTTTAGATGTGTAAACATCAGTATTTTGCTTGCACATGACCCATAAAGTAGTCCTAAACTATTTTGACGGGAATGTTACAGACCAAATACATTTTAGTGCCTGCTATATTAAAAGCCTTTTGCCATATGTTGAAGATAATCATTCCATAACCTCTATAAGCAAAGAGGATATAAAGCATTGGGTAGTTGCTGAAATTTATTTCTGCCATTTCAAACAAATCCACTTCAGGCCTCGCAGTCACAACACCTTATGGGACCATATCTCTTTGAATAGTTTTAAAGAAATACTCACATTTCTTGTTTATGGCCTCACATTTTTGTAAATAGATAAGCATATCACTTACTTTAAAGATTTGCAGCCTTTTATCCAAATTTATTTGGTACAAATCTGGAACCATAGTATTATTTCTCCCTTTTGTTTTGATTCATTTTGCAAAATAGATTCACATGCCTTTGATGCTCAATGGATTTCGTTCCCTATTCCACAACTTTCCATCTCAGACAAGTTATTTAGTCTGACCGTAGACCTTCAGATTGCATTTTACTTCGGAAATTCACAATGTTGTTTCAACAAATGTAGGTCGTGCATAACACGAAGAATGGTTGTCGGCATGCCCTAACCCTAGCTGCACTATGAAACATTAAAATGATCTAATGTTTTGATACATTTTATTCCTCCGCATTGCCGTGATCATTCTCTTTCCGCTTGCCTTTGGTTCACAGGATCACGAACGGGTGACGTGTGGCAAGGTTGGGAAATGTTTAAAACAAACCTTACTTAAAAAAATTTCCTCCACAATGCACGGGCGCACCCCTATTACTTCTTTCCCAGATTATTATTTTATTTGCCCGATGAAAATATAGGGCTTGGTCACACATTTAGATCAGCTAAAGTATTTAATAACATTTTCACAATATTATCAAATATTTACTTGCATAAAATATTTTCTCACCCCCTTTTGGATTTTAAGTCACTTGGAAAATGATTTAAAATAGGAACCTGAATTCCACCACTTCACATTGCCTAGTAAAATCTGTATGTCATCAATATGATCAATTTCACCTTAACCCTAACAACCTCTGACTCCATCCTTTATGCCAATATTATTATTTAAATCGAACTGTAAGAACCCCTTGTGGCTCTAACTTTGACAAACACTGAACTGTGGTTTAATTCTGGATGTTTGACAATTTGTCAAACACTTTGCAGGCAAGCTCTGATACCACTGTAGTATCCCTTGCTAAAT